>BSBK01001307.1:2500000-2682338 GCA_027943335.1 Chamaecyparis obtusa | reverse complement strand
TAATTTTACCTTTAACAGCTCATCTCTTCACAATCGAGCCTTCAAATATAGTATTTTTTTTTACCCAACATTTCTCCTCTTTCTCCATAATGAATTTCTCACTTTTTATAATAAAGATTGATGTACTAGACTAAAACCAAGTAATATCATGTAGTCATCCATTAAATTATAATAAACTTCATGGGAAAATATTAAATGTTTTCTCTATGGATTTGACCTTAAAATTGGATACAAATCTTCCGAAACATATATGTGCTCTCATTTATTGTGTATAAAGCTATATTATTCAAATCTTAATGTAATATGAGCATTCAAATGTGCTTGTAATCAAATCGTTGTGTAACTAATGACATTATATATCTGTACAAATCCAAAAATAAAATCTATACGTAATAAATAGTTCTATTACTATTTTATTTTAGAATGTATCTCATATTAATAAAACTAAATACAAATATGACACATAGACATTCTCTATGTACATTTTCAGATTTCTATAGACAAAAGCTCAAGAAAAAGCACTACATTTACATTACCATGTAAAAGATTTCTACCTTCAAGTTTAAATACTCAAAATATTAAGTGTCTCTATATTTTGAAAAGAAAGGAAAATGGTTGCTACTAAACTAAAAACTATTTAAAAGTTAAATTAGTGTGAAGGAAATATTTTTAGTTGATGCAAGATTTCTTTTGATCTTAGATACTCATGCATCAATCCATACTCTTGTAGACACAAGAAAGTTTACGTGTTGTTGAGCTTCAAATGTGGTATGTACATTAGTCCAAATTTAAAAACTTCTTAACTATACAACACAAGATTTAGAAAGCACTGATATGTCCGCTGATCATTTAATCCAACATTTATTGCATCCCTTGATAATGATTAAGATCTAATAGGAATGAGATATAAAATTAATCCCATTTTTAATCTCAAGGATTCTTACATTCCTTACATTTATTAGAAAGTAGTGGCTGGGAAAGAGGTTCTTGAAAACAATTTGAAAAATGGATTCCTATCACATGTAGGTCACATTTGTGTTATTATTGAGGAGTGTAAGTAGAATATGTACAAATCTCACTATAGTCTTATATAAGTTCACTTCCATTTACAGGAGATGGTGAAAAATTTTAGAGGATGTATTTTACTAGCCAAAACAACATGAGTGTAAAGATTGGATCTTCTTAATCTATGTCATTAAACAATTATCTAGTAAAATATAAAGAATTTATTTAACCCTACAAGTTCCTAACAACCTTGTAATCTATATTCATGGATTTCTTGTGCGATCTCCCTAAGAGTAGAAAGAATCATGACTATTGTAATACCCCAAAATTGGCACCTTATAATTTTCAATCAATTTTGGTGCATTTTCTTCAATTTTACATCATTAAAGTCCTATTTACTAGCAATTTTCTCTCTCTTACCGACATTATTTGACTTGGTGTCAATTGCAAAACCCCTAAATTGCATTAATCTTACACTATAATTAATTCCTAAGTATTTGACTTTATTAGCTAAATAATCCCTATGATAAATTGATTTAATTCTAAAGTCCTAAATGCTTTAAATTAAATTAAACCCACGCCTTTAGCTATACACATAAAAAAGAATTAATATTATTTAGTTATTTGAATGGATTATCTTATTTGGATTTAATAATTCAAATTATTCGAAGGGTCACCCATATGTGGCAATAATTATTTCTTTTAATTAAGTAATTCCTCGATATTTTTCTCAATTGGGAATGAAGAGTCAGTCATTTCATTTCAAGAAACTCTTCATCCTCTCTCCCAGATTTTCTATATTATGAACCTTCTTCCTCATTCGAAAAGGAGGCAATTGTGAGAGCATCTAAACTATAGAAAAATTTAGTCTCAATTATTTTCATATTTTCAAGCTTTCATTGCACTTTAGTTTAATTCTCATTTAGTGTAATTGCATTCTCATACTAGTGTAATTTGCTTATTTGCTATTAGCTTAATTTTCATATCTCTTTCATGTTCTTAGATTAAAATCTGCACTTCATTCTTAGATTAATTGCACATTCATCTTACATTAATGGCATATTCATCTTAGAGTAATTGCAATTTGTTCTTCTTTCAAGCTTTCAAAATCCTTCGTATTAGTTTAGTCTTTTCATTGTTGGCTCTTATTCTGAGATTAATTGAAACACCCCAACTAATTAGAAGGCAATAGGTCGAATCGATAGATATTTGAAATTGAGAAATTCATAATCACTTTCATGATTTCGATGATCGAGCAATGACTATATTGTGTATATGGTTGGATTAGCGGTCCATGTTTAGCTATAACCATTTTGGTGCCCACCATGGGGCAGAAAATTTATTTATGACCTCACTCTTGAAATTTTTCTAACAAAAAATTTGAACTCTGCCATGCATCCATACTTCACTGTCTACGGAAGTTCGCATGAGATTCCAGAGCATTTCGTGCAAAGAATTTTTCCCAATAGCATTCTGTCGCATGAAGAAACACTTTCTCATGTAGGTCCCTGCACTTTCTCGCACGTAGCACTATACTTCCTCACGTGAAGTTTTGCTGTCAGTCATTAAATTTTCTAGATTCTACAATTTACTATTACTTTTCCTAACATTTACTTTCTCCTCTTACTTTCATATTTCTGATTTCTGCTACAACATAATAGTGTTCTGCAGGTCGCTCATCGAAGACATATAAAACTTGCTAACAGTTTGCTTGCAGGATGGTTGTCGAAGATCATTTAAAAACATCATGCTTATTTTTATTGCTTTGATTCACATAGTATAACTAGGGCTTTGTTAAAATTTCTTAAGGGTCCTGATAGCAAAGTAGGTGAATAGGCTCTTCATTACATGCAAGTGATGCCCGTGAATGAAACCAAGACCTAGATTTTTCTAGAATGATGGATACCTAGGGAGGTAAAGCAAGGTAGTGAATCTTTAGCACATCTACTTGCCAGGGGATTATTATCCTCTCTCTTTTAGAGAGCCAGAAATCCAAAAGCTTGTGGATTTGGTGGAGTGAAGCTAGTTTGGTGATGAATATGCTTGATGTGTTTGGGTAAGGTGAAGAGGTAGAGAAGTATGCTCTTCTCTCTTTGAGAGAATCAAAAAATTTGACCCTCGAATCCAAGCCAAGTTGTGTCACCTTTAGAGGGCCTACCAGAAGTTGAACCTCCAGGAACGACCCAAGTGAGTACGCACCTATCGCTGGTGATTCTGCCTCACTATAATAAAGAATGTTTTGTTGAGTCTAAAGACTCCAAAACCATGTTAACTTCCTTCTCTTGATTTTGACTATCATCTTGAGAAGGCTCTATCTATTGTACTGAGCAGCGTCGCTCCTAGCCCTGCTTGTGAGGGTGTATGACTTTCGGGTGTTGGTGTGGCTACAAGGCCCTAGCCCTATATTGGGGGCACCGAAGGTTAGTGTGAACGGAAGCCCACTAAAAACTTTCCTTAGTTAGTTTCCTACCCAGATCACCTCTGAAAGGAGACATAATCTTTGCACAGGGAGGAGGAAGAATCTCTCCTATAGATTCTCACCATAGGCATGCACCTAGACATTTGAAGGTGGTATATGACACTGGCCCCTACTTTAAGAGTAAGCTTTGAACATATATTATTGATTCCTTGGAAACACCAAAAACACGGGTGCCCTCTAGGGGGTGACACAACTGTGTGAGGTGAATGCATGGGCATAAGCAATGAGGCGGGGATTTTTTCTTCTCACCATTTTTTTGTAGGGATAATGATGTGTTTGTTATCAATTCTTAAACTTGTCCATCATGATTAAACAAAGACTCCCATGATACTTCCAAGTTTATTTGTCCTTGGTAGGTCTGTTTGTGACTACTTCTTGTGTCACCATTGCTTATTCTAAACCTTCATGCTTGTAAACGAATGCTCGAAACCTTCAAATTGAGATTATTGATTAAACTGTCCTTTAAACTATCTAGAAACTGGATTTTCTATCAGAGAACAGTTTAGGCTGTGTCTCAAAACTTGACTTTTTACCTCAAAAATTGTGTCAAACTATTGAACTTTGGTTCTTTCCCATGCAAAATTTCACCTTTCAGAGCACTTCCTCGTGCGAGATTTCATTCTCTCACATGAATTTTGCATTATCTCACACGGCCTAGTACTTTCTCACATGAACCTGTACCTAGATTTCAAAAATAGTGAGTTGATTCCCGTTGACTAGTCAACTTTTTACCTAATCTAATTTTTGTCTAAGGTCTGTTTGCCTATTTTCTTGTCGTTCACTATCAGAAACTAAGTGTCTCAAGTTGATAACTGATTGATTATTTCTTTGGCTCATTTTTTTCTCTCCTTTTTTTATCTTATCTCTTTGTGGTTTTGTACCTCACATTGTGATAGTCTTATCTTGGCTGTTCTAGCCATACTCTTGATGATTCATGTCGGGTGCATGTCGCATCTTGGTTGTTCTAGCCTTTATCTCCTTTTTGTTATTCTTAGAGATAGAGTGTTAGCACTATCCCAAGTCTTCTCTCATCACATCTTCATCTATGAATGTCATGACTAGAAGTGGCAACACTTATCCCATTTGTAATACTAGTCAAGATAGAGGTAAACCTCGTAATTAGGAAACAAGTTGTCCTGAATCTATTGTGCAATCTGAACATTGTGAGGGATCCTCAAGTTCTTCATTGAGTACTGTGAAAGATAGCCCATCTCAATCATCACCTCTGATGTTCCATGAGTTTTTTAACCTGTTCTTTCAAGCACAACCTGGTTTTTCATTTCAAGAATAGGACAACTCATTGTTTCATAACCTTGGAAGACCACTTCCTCAGACTAGTCCTATCATTGAATCTATTGATCTTGTTGATGATATCAACTCATTTGAACCTATTGATCCTCTTGATCCTATTCATGCACCAAAAGTTACCTTAGCTACACCCTTTCGACATTGTTCATATCATTTTACCGAGTCTTCATTTTTTGCATAGTCCTACAACAAGATGGGAGATCCATTTGACTTCCAATCAGGAAAATACAACCAAACTTATGATCAATCTCAAAACAACCAACATCATGGTCAATCTTCCAATGACCAACATCATACTTAACCTCAAAATGAGCAATGTTATGATCAATCCCAAAATGATCAAAATATGCACCAAGCTCGAAACAAAGCGCAAGGTGGACAGCCAGCATATCACTATCATCATCCTCCTTATGATCAGAGTCAAGATCAAGTCCCAAGAATTTATGAGATTCTTGGCAATGATGGTGATGACACAATAACTCAAAATGATATAGATGCTCTGAAAGAAAACAAGGGTCTTATTAAGATGATGGAGATCCTCCTTCTAGAGGAGAAGGAAAAATACTTTCTTGGGTTGGCCAAACAAGGGGCCAAGTTACCCTCAGACTATAAAGTTGAAATATTTGTGGCTAAAGAAGAAGAAAATGAGATCGCTAAGTTGCAAAAGATGGTTCGAGACATGCAAGATCAGATTACCCAACTTGTGAAGAATAAGGACAAACCGACACAACAATTCACAATGGAAAGCATTTGTCCTTTCCCATTTGATAGGAGTCTTCACATGCCACCTCTTCCTAGAGGTGTAGAGCTCCCTAAATATGACAAATACTTGGGTACTACTAATCCACAAGATCACTTAAGAGAGTTTGGTGCTTTATCCATGGAATTCATGCTTGATTAGACATACCTTATGCACCTATTTCCTCGTAGCTTGGGTGGACTAGCTATGGAGTGGTTTTCTCGATTGCCCACTGGCATTAAGAATTTTGATGAAATGGATAATCTATTTCTCCAACATTACTCACATAATATTCAGCATCCAGTCAACATCTAGGATCTTTTCAATTTGAAGCAGTGACAAGGGGAATCTTTTCTAATGTTTCTCCAAAAGTGGAGACAATTATGTACAAGGTGTCCTCACAAGCTACCAAAGTTCGAGAGACTCGACATTTTTTTGGACAATCTTGTCCCAGACTTTGGATATCAAATGCAATTACAAGGTCCCCTAACCTTTGATAGCATGATTAAACAAGCGGTGTGAATAGAGGCCTTTATGATCAACAAAGGGAAATTGACTTTGAACAAAGACAACAAACAAGGATCTTCAACCTTGAACATAGATAAAGGGAAGTTTGTCAGCAAGAATAGAGACATTGTGAATGATGGAGTGGTTGACAATGTGACCCCAAAGCCTGCTAAGTCTATTTTCAATTCTCTTATAGCATACAGGCGATCAAAGCTACTGAAAAGCCTATGACAGAAAACCAACAACTTTCAAGGTTTTCTAGGAACAAACCTTAGGCATCTCGACCCAAGCGTGAATTCACTTCCTTGGGAGAACTGCTTGATGTGGTCTATAAAACTATTGTAAAGAATTAGATACTTGCTCCTTTGGAAAAGTGTCTCTATGACCCACAACCACGACCTCATTGGTGGAATGGCAATGCATACTATAACTACCACCAAAATAAGGGTCACAAGAGTTCTACTTATCTTCAGCTGAAACATAAGGTCCAAGATTTGATTGATAGTGGTGACATTGTTGTGGATGGCCATAACAAGAATTCAGACCATCAGGCATTTAAGGATCCCATCCCTCCTCACGAGAAGGATGAATCTTCAAAGACTAAGAATACCAATGCTAAAGTCAATTACACATACACTAACGATGACAATGTCATTGGTATGATCAAACTAGTTGAGGTTGAGTATTGTGATGTGATTACCATTAAGGGGAGTGGCGATGCTCCCAAACCTAAGACTCCTTTCATCTTGCGTAGCTCCATGTCTCATTCATCTAAATTTGAACAACCTCAGGATTGTGCCAATGTTGTTACTCGATCACATGGAAGGATTGTTTTGAAAGGTCTCGATCCTCCTATGTTTTCTCCAAAACAAACTATGGATAAGACTATTGTTGGCCCTGCCAACAAGAACATGAAATCAGTCCCTACATCTAGCATGACTAGTTATAGCATCTTAGATCAACTCCAATGGACCAACACTCAGATCACCATTTTTGAGCTGTTGAAGATCACGTCTGCTCATAGGAAAACTCTGGATAAAGCCCTCAATGAGGTAAACATCCCCAAGGATCTTGATATCGACTAGTTCCAATCTATAGTGGGTCATTTGACCTCACATCATTATTTGTCCTTCTTTGAAGAAGATGATCACTCTATGAGCCATCTACATAACGCTCCCTTTCATATAGAAGTCATGATAGGCCCTAAGCATGTCCGTTGAGTGCTCATAGACAATGGTGCTAGTCTCAATATCTATTCTACTAAGTTACTTACCCAGCTAGGTTATGATGAGGATTGTATAGATTCCCACAAGAAGATTACTATCAAAGATTATGATGAAGAGGAATGCAAATCCCAAGGTTTAGTTGTGCTACCTATCCATGTAGGACCTATTGAGAGAGATGTTACCTTTCAAGTTCTTGACATTCCTCTTGCCTACAATATCTTGTTTGGTAGACCATGGATTCATGAGATGCGGGCCGTTCTATCTACATACCATCAATGCATCAAGTTTCCATTTCATGGAGTGGAAGTCACTATGCCTTCTAATACCAACTATTCTTACAATACCCTTGCACAATCTGAAGATAGCTTTGTTCCAACTAATAAAGAGTCCACTGAGTTCTATGATGCTAAGCTCAAAGAAATGGAACAATCTTTGAAACTTAAGGATGCAGTCATGGGAGGATATCGAATTGAACCTATGCTATCATTGGTTCCTCTCCCTTCATCTCCACATTCTTATGGGAGACCTTCTGAGAGTAACAAACCTTCTGATGACTCTCCTCAAATAGTCTATGATGGCACCTTTGTATGAGCCTCTACACCTTTAGAAGATGAAGATGAAGAAAGAGCTATCATAGCTTGTATCTATAAAGGGAAAGAAACATCTGAAATGACTACTCCACCTCTAGACTTAGAACAAGAGTCATATAGTGAAGCCTTCACAATCATGAAGCACTTTGGCTATAAAGGGAGTGATCCTATAGGAATGAATAAAAATGGTTTACTGAAACCTATTGAAGCTATAGGTCACTGCACAAAAGATACTACTAGATTAGGCTTCAAAAAGATCCCCTTTCATTTAGGGATAAAAAAATTTGTGCCAGAACTTGAACTTGAACCTAAGCCAGAATTTGAAGATACTACTCTCGAGGTAAATCCAGAGGCCAGCTCTCATGAAGACACCTTTCCATATTCTATTCCTCTAGAATTTTCTGCACTCTTTGCAGAACCGGATGAACCTATTATACCTATCCACCTGGTAGGAAATGATAGTGATTCTGATGAGACCACTTCGGTGCATCAACTCATGTATGACCAATGGAGAGAAATACAAATGGTTTATTCTGATTCTTAGGGTGAATGTTACATACCACCATATTTCGAAGAGCGGTTTGAACAAGACCAACTTCAGCAAGCCATTAATACTACAAGAAATGAAGATGGATTAGATGATACAACCAATGGTAATGGAATTCCCACATCAAGTACTAACTCACATGAGTACGAGTTTGACTCTTTATCTGATGCTCCTTATGATAAAGATATAGACATGGTGCATACCTATGAAAGACTTCTTGAAGTAGGTGAAGGGTCTAGTGTTAGGATGCACGAATTAGATGCCACTGGTGTTAACTTGTCCTCTACTTCCAACATGAGGTCTCATAGGGATTTGAATGCTCCTTTCGATGAGATCGCTCTAGGTCTTGACTTGCTCATCCACGCTTTTGATGATTATACCATGAATGCAATTGAACCAGCCACTACTTCTCTCTCACTAAAAAATTCTGAGCTGATAAACTAAAACTCCCCCTCCTCATTCAATGAAGTCCTAACATCTGGAATGATTACGCTCTAGCCTATTACCTCCATGCTATTGAACCTATAATATCCTCCACTAGCAAAGGCAGTGGCAGCATGATAGAGGCAAATATCAAGCATCTTAGTCAAAAAATTAAAAGAAGAAAAAATAGATGCTCTAATGATGAAAACCACATTATGGCAGAATCAGAGAAAAAAATAGTAAAAATAAAAGATGTATCTGAGGGTGAAAACCTCTCTGAGGTGCCCAAGTATGAGATACTTGATAGACTCCCAAGCCACTTTCAAGAGAGATCATTAGTATCGATTGAGCCAACACAACCAAGGAATTTGGGTACAGAGGCTGCTCCACAAATTATTCATCTAGCACAATGATTATCTGCAAAAGAAAAGGAAGAGTTCACTAGCTTCTTTCAAAGCAAGAAAATAAACTTTGCATGGATTTACTCTGACATGCCTAGATTAGACCCCAATCTAATCATGCACCATTTTTCCATTGCACCAGGTATTAAACCTATCAAACAAAAGCTTCGAAAGATACATCCACGTGTGGCACTTTCAGTTAAAGTAGAGCTAGAAAAGATTCTTAAGGCTGGTTTCATAAGGACTATTGACTATGCAGAGTGGATTTCAAATATTGTTTCAGTCACCAAACATGATAAATCCATTCATGTGTGCATAGACTTTCAAGATCTAAATAAGGCATGTCCAAAAGACAACTTCCCACTACCCAATATTGACATGATAGTGGATATGACAACAGGCTATGAGATGTATTCCTTGATGGATGGCTTTTCTGGCTATAATCAAATAAAAATTATGCTAGAAGATCAGGAAAAGATTGCTTTCACGTGTACTTGGGGCACCTTTTATTGGAATTTCATGCCCTTTGGGCTTAAGAATTCTAGAGCAACATATCAGAGAGCTGTCACTACCATTTTCCATGATATGATGCATAAAACAATGGAAGATTATGTGGACAACACTTTATCCAAAAGCATGCAGTGGAAAACTCATTTGATAGATTTAGGTCCCATAATTGATCACATGGAACACTTTAGTCTTAGACTTAATCCAAAAAAATGTGCATTCGGTGTCACTTTAGGTAAACTCTTGGGTTACATCATTTCAGCTAAAGGCATAGAGGTTGATCCTAAAAACATTCAAGCTATTATGGACATGCCTCTACCTATAAAAATTAGTCAAATGAGAGGACTTCGGGGAAGGATACAATCTATTTGGCACTTCATGTCACAGTTGGCCAACAAGTCACAACCGTTCACTAAAACTTTGCATAAGGGTGTGACTTATGAATGGAATGAAGAATGTGACAGAGGCCTCACTCAAATTAAACAGTATCTTGCTAATCCACCTATATTGATGCCTCCTATTCATGGGAAGCCACTCATACTATACATCTCAGCCATGAACACATCTTTGGGTGCTCTCCTACCTTAAGACGATCATAACAACAAAGAGAGAGTCATTTATTATATCAGCAGAACATTGGTTTCATATGAAATGAATTATTTTATCATTGAGAAAGCTTGTCTAGTAGTAGTGTTTTCTTCATAGAAGTTGATGAAGGGTGCTCCCCTTAATACCACAAACACATAACAGATATAGAGAAACAACAACAATAATATGCAAGAACAGAAAATTGGCTTCTTATTATCTCCACAAATGTGGAATTACAAACTTTCAGAATTACAATATGCAAAGCCACATGGGCATTCCCTTACAATATTCTGTAAGACAAAGCCTCGAATCAATACCCAGATCTACTACCCAGAACTATTCTGAACTGCCTAAGACAATAATACAGCCTTCCTTATATAGGCAATTTTCCACCGTCTGGGAAGGTTCCAGAATTTTAGCCAATAAGGCCGACCAAACTTAGAATTATTTTTATTTTACATTTCATTACATCATAGTCGGCTCAAAATAAATTTTGAAAGCCGAACAGAAATTTTGAAGAAAAATTATTTTCCGCCATTTCAGGTGACCCAACTTCCGAAGACCATAAGTCATCACCAGTTGACCCGATTGACTATTGTAACCCCATTTCGGGAAGGGCGCGAGGAGCTCTACAACACCTAAATTAAGCAAGCTTCATACAGCCCAAAATTCGACCTCATCCGGGGCCTCTAAAGCCTTCAAAACTGAGTTCAAAGTTTTTGTCCCCTGCTGCCAATACCGAAAATCTTCAATATCTTCCAATATACACTTGATCTGGCAATGAAACTTTACTGGCAGACTTATATGACCAAAATGAACCTCCAAGAAAGAAATCAGATCATTCTGAGCACATACGAAAATTACCAAAAATAGTAACTTTCCATAAATAGCAGCTCTGCACAAGATAGCCCTTATTGAATTCAAAAAATAGAAATATTTTTGGGTGATGCAAGATTGCTCTTACACCCAGGATGCTCCTGCATCAGACACCCAGGGTAATTTGAGAAGTGCCCCTGTCACGACTCAGGTGTGCAGAGGAAAACCAAGACGGTTAACCTCCACCCTTGTTAGCCATGATGAATCTTCAATAGGTCATCCTTTCCACTTGACTAGATATTCTTCATATGTCCTGTTCCTTGTGCTTCTGCCAACACGATTGTCCAGTATATCTTCGATGTCCTTAGTGTCTGAACTAGTTGCTGGAATACTCCACTGTGTTGCTGTGATCTCATCTTCAACACCTCCTTCATGATACTCTGTCAAATCTAAAATGTTAAACACTGGTGAAATATTTAGCTTAGTAGGCAATTCTACCTCATATGCGTTTCCTGAATCATGTTTCTTCAGTATCTTATATGGTCCAAACTTCTTCATTTTCAGCTTGTTATATGTACCAACTGGAAACCGCTCCTTCCGCAAATGAACCATGACTTCATCTCCAACCTGAAATTCTTTATACCTCCTTTTCTCATCTCCCTTAGCCTTATACTGTGCGTTCATCTTGGTAATATGCTTCCTCACCTCCCCATGGATGTTCTTCAAGTGTTCTGCAAAATCCTCAGCTTCAGCACTACTTATTTCTCCTTTATCTATCTTCCTTAATTTAGATGCATTTCTTGGACTACTTCCATATACAATCTGGAATGGTGATTTACCAGTGCTCCTGTTGACAGAATTATTGTATGCAAATTCCGCCTGCGGTAAAATCAAATCCCATCTTGTTGGCTTATCTCCAACCAAACATCTCAACAAATTTCCCAAACTCCTATTCACCACCTTTGTCTGTCCATCAGTCTATGGATGATGTGATGAACTGAACTTCAAATCTATCTTCAGCTTCTTCCACAATGTACGCCAGAAATATCCAACAAACTTCACATCCCGATCTGAAACTATGGTCGTTGGCAAACCATGTAGTCTCACTACCTCTCTGAAAAATAATTCTGCTACATGAACAGCATCGGTAGTCTTCTTGCAGGGAATGAAATGTGCCATCTTTGAAAATCTGTCAACTACCACAAAAATTGAATCGTGTCCCCGCTGTGTCCTCGGTAAACCAAGAACAAAGTCCATACTCATATCCTCCCAAGGCTTCTCTGGTACAGGTAATGGCTGATACAACCCTGTATTCTGCTTCACTCCTTTCGCCATCTGACATACTCTGCAACTCTGTACAAACTTCTTCACATCTTGCTGCAACTGTGGCCAATGATAATTCTCACCAACCAGAGCAAGAGTTTTATCACGACCAAAATGTCTAGCCAATCCTCCACTATGCTTCTCCTTGATGAGATTCTCCCTCATAGAACTTCGTAGAATGCACAACTGACTCCCTCTGAATAGCATATCATCCTGGATGATGAAATCCAACCATTTCATCCTGTCTAGAGTAACAGGTTCTGTACAGGCTTTCCAAGCTTCACCAAAATCAGGATCCTCTGGATACAAATTCTTGAGTTCCTTGAACCCAACCACTTCAATCTGCATCTCTGTCAGCAATAGTTGCCTTCTGCTAAGAGTATCTACAACCCTGTTAGACTTTCCACTCCTGTGTTTCAAAACAAATGTATAACTCTGCAAAAACTCAACCCATTTCAAATGCCTTTGATTCAATTTTCCTTGACTATTCAAATATTGCAAAGCTTGATGATCAGTATACAAAACAAACTCCTTAGGAAGCAGATAGTGTCTCCACTTCTTTAATGCCTGAACTATAGCATAAAATTCTTGATCATAAACAGAATACTTCCTCTTGGCATCATTTAACTTCTCACTGAAATACGCAACAGGTTTACCTTCTTGGCTCATAACAGCTCCTATTGCAGTACCACTAGCATCACAATCTACTTGAAACACCTTATTAAAATCTGGAAGTGCTAAAACTGGTTGTTCTGTAACTTTTTGTTTCAACAATTGAAAACTTTTTTCTGCCCCATTAGTCCACTTAAACTCTTTTCTATCCCCTCTCATTGTTTCAGTCAAGGGTCCACAAATACTGCTAAAATTTCTGATAAACTTTCTGTAAAAGCTAGCTAGACCATGAAAAGATCTTACCTCAGTAGCACTCCTTGGAGTAGGCCATTCAAGGATAGCCTGTACCTTCTCCGGGTCCATTTTTAGACCTTCTGCTGAAACTACAAATCCCAAATACACTAACTCTTTCTTCACAAAACTGCACTTCTTCAAATTAATCAACAATTTCTCTTCTCTCAACTTCTCAAATACCATACGAATATGCATCATATGCTCATCTAATGTCTTACTAAATATCAGAATATCATCTAGGTAAACAATGACAAACTTACCCAGAAATTCTTTCAGAACCTCGTTCATGAGCCGCATGAAGGTGCTCGGTGCATTGGTTAGCCCAAAAGGCATGACTAACCACTCATATAGTCCTTCCTTTGTCTTGAAGGTAGTCTTCCATTCATCTCCTTCTCTGATCCGAATCTGATGATATCCACTTTTCAGATCTATCTTTGAGAAATACACAGCTCCACTCAAACAGTCCATAATATCATCCATTCGTGGCAATGGAAACCTGTACTTGATTGTGATCTTGTTTATTGCCCTAGAATCTGTACACATCCTCCATTCTCCATTCTTCTTTGGTGCTAATACTGCTGGTACAGCACAGGGACTCAGACTCTCACGGATCAAACCTTTCTGTAACAGTTCATCTACTTGTCTGTTCAACTCCTCACTTTCTGCAGGTGTCATTCTATGTGCTGCCTTATTCGGAAAACTCACTCCTGGGATCAAGTCCATCTGATGACTGATCTTCCTGACTGGTGGTAATCCATCAGGCATGTTATCGGATACAATATCCTGAAACTCATTCAACAAATCTGCAACTTCTACAGGAACATCTTCTACTTCCTCTTTACCAACTTTTGGAATTAAAGCAAAACATACATGCTCATGCCTCATACCATCTAGGAAATTTCTTTCATCAACAAAAGTTATCCTTGCATTACCACATACCTTTTCTTCAGTCTCCTTCAATGGTTTTAGCTTATGTCGCACTCCATCCTTTGTCAGGGAATAAGTATTCGCACGACCATCATGTACAGCACATCTGTCAAACTGCCATGGTCTACCCAACAACATATGACATGCATCCATAGATATGATATCACACAATACCTCATCTTGGTATCCGCCAACCTTAAACTTTACTAGGCATTGTTCATTGACCATGACCTTGTGGTCATCCTGTACCCAGGTAATCCGATATGGATGTGGGTGTTTCTGTCTCTTGAGCTTCAACTTTGTCACCATCTCTTCTGACACCAAATTGTCAGTGCTTCCACTATCAATGATCACATCACAACATTTACCTTCACACTTGCACCTGGTGCGAAAAAGACTCCTCCTTTTCTCAGGTTCATTCTCACCACTCAACAGGACTCTTCTGTTAATCAACGTTTCTCTTCTTTCAGTATCTTCAGAATTTGATGATCTGGCATCTTCATCTACATGCGCAACTCTGGCCTGGCCTTCGTTTCTCCTGTCTGTTCTCCCTTGGCGCTGAGGACATTCAAATGCCCTATGACCTTCTTCTCCACAGTGAAAACATGTTCCACGGAAGCCACCTCTTCCAGATCCTTGTCCTCTTCCTCTTCCTCTCTGATCTCTATTATTCTGATCCTGGAAGCGATTGGAATTATTTTCGCGCTGATTCTGACTGCTACTAGCCTCATCCTTCTTTCTCGGATCTTCATTTCGGCCACCATATGACCGTCCACCAGATCGTCCACCGCGACCTCTTCCATTTTGTCTGCTCTCAAACTTCTTGTTCAACTTTTCCTCTACTTTTAGGGTAAATTGGTATGCCTCTTCAATACTGTTCATTCGAACCAGATTCAGTTCCTCCTGAATGCTTGGCCTTAGCCCATTAAGGTATCGGGCAACTTTCTCCTTATCAGCTTCTGCATGGCCTGTTCTGATGAGAAGTCGGTAGAACTCCTCTGTATACTCCTGAACAGATCTTCCTGCTTGTTTCAAACTTAGCATTTTCTTTAGTAGATCAAGCTCATAATCAACAGGAATGAACTGTCGCTTCAATTTATCCACCATCCGATCGCATCTTGTGATTTTATCTTTCCCTCTTCTATTTCGCTCCAATTGAATTTCTTGCCACCAGATCTTCGCATGACCTTTCAGTCTGGCCTTCACAAATTTGACCCTATCAGGATCCTCAACATCTTCATACTCAAAATATTCCTCACATTCATTGATCCAGTCGATCAATTCATCTGAGTTAAGATTTCCAGAAAATGTAGGAACCTCAATCTTAGGTCTTTTCCCAATCTTGGAAATCGCCCGAAAAAATCTTTCTTCCTCCTGGTTCACAATTTCAACTTCTCCTTCTTGATATTCTTCTTCGGCTTCATCCTCGCTTTCATCTCTGACATTAAGATTCATTCCTCTGCGAATCTCTTCTTGCAATGCTCGCACTGGTCTCTGCAGCTCTCTAACCTCAGGTGTTACAACACCAGCTCTTCCGCCACGTTCCCTTCGTGGAGGCATTTTCGCGATGCGCGCTGAAACCCTAGCCACAGTCCTGGTGCAAACGGCCTCACAGTCGGCGATCTGTTTACACACTCAAGAAATCCTGCTCTGATACCACCTGATGAAGGGTGCTCCCCTTAATACCACAAACACATAACAGATATAGAGAAACAACAACAATAATATGCAAGAACAAAAAATTGGCTTCTTATTATCTCCACAAATGTGGAATTACAAACTTTCAGAATTACAATATGCAAAGCCACATGGGCATTCCCTTACAATATTCTGTAGGACAAAGCCTTGAATCAATACCCAGATCTACTACCTAGAACTATTCTGAACTGCCTAAGACAATAATACAGCCTTCCTTATATGGGCAATTTTCCACCGCTTGGGAAGGTTCCAGAATTTTAGCCAATAAGGCCGACCAAAGTTAGAATTATTTTTATTTTACATTTCATTACATCATAGTCGGCTCAAAATAAATTTTGAAAGCCGAACAGAAATTTTGAAGAAAAATTATTTTCCGCCATTTCAGGTGATCCAACTTCCGAAGACCATAAGTCATCACCAGTTGACCCGATTGACTATTGTAACCCCATTTCAGAAAGGGCGCAAGGAGCTCTACAACGCCTGAATCAAGCAAGCTTCATTTAGCCCAAAATTCGACCTCATCCGGGGCCTCTAAAGCCTTCAAAACTGAGTTCAAAGTTTCTGTCCCCTGCTGCCAATACCGAAAATCTTCAATATCTTCCAATATACACTTGATCTGGCAATGAAACTTTACTGGCAGACTTATATGACCAAAATGAACCTCCAAGAAAGAAATCAGATCATTCTGAGCACATACGAAAATTACCAAAAATAGTAACTTTCCATAAATAGCAGCTCTGCACAAGATAGCCCTTATTGAATTCAAAAAATAGAAATATTTTTGGGTGATGCAAGATTGCTCTTACACCCAGGATGCTCCTGCATCAGACACCCAGGGTAATTTGAGAAGTGACCCTGTCACGACTCAGGTGTGCAGAGGAAAACCAAGACGGTTAACCTCCACCCTTGTTAGCCATGATGAATCTTCAATAGGTCATCCTTTCCACTTGAATAGATATTCTTCATATGTCCTGTTCCTTGTGCTTCCGCCAACACGACTGTCCAGTATATCTTCGATCTCCTTAGTGTCTGAATTAGTTGCTGGAATACTCCACTGTGTTGCTGTGATCTCATCTTCAACACCTCCTTCATGATACTCTGTCAAATCTGAAATGTTAAACACTGGTGAAATATTTAGCTCAGTAGGCAATTCTACCTCATATGCGTTTCCTGAATCATGTTTCTTCAGTATCTTACATGGTCCAAACTTCTTCATTTTCAGCTTGTTATATATACCAACTGGAAACCGCTCCTTCCGCAAATGAACCATGACTTCATCTCCAACCTGAAATTTTTTATACCTCCTTTTCTCATCTCCCTTAGCCATATACTGTGCGTTCATCTTGGTAATATGCTTCCTCACCTCCCCATGGATGTTCTTCAAGTGTTCTGCAAAATCTTCAACTTCAGCACTACTTATTTCTCCTTTATCTATCTTCCTTAATTCAGAAGCATTTCTTGGACTACTGCCATATACAATCTGGAATGGTGATTTACCAGTGCTCCTGTTGACAGAATTATTGTATGCAAATTCCGCCTGCGGTAAAATCAAATCCCATCTTGTTGGCTTATCTCCAACCAAACATCTCAGCAAATTTCCCAAACTCCTATTCACCACCTCTGTCTATCCATCAGTCTATAGATGATGTGATGAACTGAACTTCAAATCTATCTTCAGCTTCTTCCACAATGTATGCCAGAAATATCCAACAAACTTCGCGTCCCGATCTGAAACTATGGTCGTTGGCAAACCATGTAGTCTCACTACCTCCCTGAAAAACAATTCTGCTACATGAACAGGATCAGTAGTCTTCTTGCAGGGAATGAAATGTGCCATCTTTGAAAATCTGTCAACTACCACAAAAATTGAATCGTGTCCCCGCTGTGTCCTCGGTAAACCAAGAACAAAGTCCATACTCATATCCTCCCAAGGCTTCTCTGGTACAGGTAATGGCTGATACAACCCTGTATTCTGCTTCACTCTTTTCGGCATCTGACATACTCTGCAACTCTGTACAAACTTCTTCACATCTTGCTGCAACTGTGGCCAATGATAATTCTCACCAACCAGAGCAAGGGTTTCATCACGACCAAAATGTCCAGCCAATCCTCCACTATGCTTCTCCTTGATGAGATTCTCCCTCATAGAACTTTGTGGAATGCACAACTGACTCCCTCTGAATAGCATATCATCCTGGATGATGAAATCCAACCATTTCATCCTGTCTAGAGTAACAGGTTCTGTACGGGCTTTCCAAGCTTCACCAAAATCAGGATCCTCTGGATACAAATTCTTGAGTTCTTTTAACCCAACCACTTCAATCTGCATCTCTGTCAGCAAGAGTTTCCTTCTGCTAAGAGCATCTACAACCCTGTTAGACTTTCCACTCCTGTGTTTCAAAACAAATGTATAACTGTGCAAAAACTCAACCCATTTCAAATGCCTTTGATTCAATTTTTCTTGACTATTCAAATATTGCAAATCTTGATGATCAGTATACAAAACAAACTCCTTAGGAAGCAGATAGTGTTTCCACTTCTTTAATGCCTGAACTATAGCATAAAATTCCTGATCATAAACAGAATATTTCCTCTTGGCATCATTTAACTTCTCACTGAAATACGCAACAGGTTTACCTTCTTGGCTCATAACAGCTCCTATTGCAGTACCACTAGCATCACAATCTACTTGAAACACCTTATTAAAATCTGGAAGTGCTAAAACTGGTTGTTCTGTAACTTTTTGTTTCAACAATTGAAAACTTTTTTCTGCCCCATTAGTCCACTTAAACTCTTTTCTATCCCCTCTCATTGTTTCAGTCAAGGGGCCACAAATACTGCTAAAATTTTTGATAAACTTTCTGTAAAAGCTAGCTAGACCATGAAAAGATGTTACCTCAGTAGCACTCCTTGGAGTAGGCCATTCAATGATAGCCTGTACCTTCTCCGGGTCCATTTTTAGACCTTCTGCTGAAACTACAAATCCCAAATACACTAACTCTTTCTTCACAAAACTGCACTTCTTCAAATTAATCAACAATTTCTCTTCTCTCAACTTCTCAAATACCATACGAATATGAATCATATGCTCATCTAATGTCTTACTAAATATCAGAATATCATCTAGGTAAACAATGACAAACTTACCTAGAAATTCTTTCAGAACCTCGTTCATGAGCCGCATGAAGGTGCTCGGTGCATTGGTTAGCCTAAAAGGCATGACTAACCACTCATATAGTCCTTCCTTTGTCTTGAAGGCAGTCTTCCATTCATCTCCTTCTCTGATCCGAATCTGATGATATCCACTTTTTAGATCTATCTTTGAGAAATACACAGCTCCACTCAAACAGTCCATAATATCATCCATTCGTGGCAATGGAAACCTGTACTTGATTGTGATCTTGTTTATTTCCCTACAATCTGTACACATCCTCCATTCTCCATTCTTCTTTGGTGCTAATATTGCTGGTACAGCACAGGGACTCAGACTCTCACGTATCAAACCTTTCTGTAAAAGTTCATGTACTTGTCTGTTCAACTCCTCACTTTCTGCAGGTGTCATTCTATGTGCTGCCTTATTCGGCAAACTCGCTCCTGGGATCAAGTCCATCTGATGACTGATCTTCCTGACTGGTGGTAATCCATTAGGCATGTTATCGGATACAATATCCTGAAACTCATTCAACAAATCTGCAACTTCTACAGGAACATCTTCTACTTCCTCTTTACCAACTTTTGGAATTAAAGCAAAACATACATGCTCATGCCTCATACCATCTAGGAAATTTCTTCCATCAACAAAAGTTATCCTTGCATTACCACATACCTTTTCTTCAGTCTCCTTCAATGGTTTTAGCTTATGTCGCACTCCATCCTTTGTCAGGGAATAAGTATTCGCACGACCATCATGTACAGCACATCTGTCAAACTGCCATGGTCTACCCAACAACATATGACATGCATCCATAGATATGATATCACACAATACCTCATCTTGGTATCCGCCAACCTTAAACTTTACTAGGCATTGTTCATTGACCATGACCTTGTGGTCATCCTGTACCCAAGCAATCCGATATGGATGTGGGTGTTTCTGTCTCTTGAGCTCCAACTTTGTCACCATCTCTTCTGACACCAAATTGTCAGTGCTTCCACTATGAATGATCACATCACAACATTTACCTTCACACTTGCACCTGGTGCGAAACAGACTCCTCCTTTGCTCAGGTTCATTCTCACCACTCAACAGGACTCTTCTGTTAATCAACGTTTCTCCTCTTTCAGCATCTTCAGAATTTGATGATCTGGCATCTTCATCTACATGCGCAACTCTGGCCTGGCCTTCGTTTCTCCTGTCTGTTCTGCCTTGGCGCTGAGGACATTCAAATGCCCTATGACCTTCTTCTCCACAGTGAAAATATGTTCCACGGAAGCCACCTCTTCCAGATCCTTGTCTTCTTCCTCTTCCTCTCTGATCTCTATTATTCTGATCCTGGAAGCGATTGGAATTATTTCCGCGCTGATTCTGACTGCTACTAGCCTCATCCTTCTTTCTCGGATCTTCATTTCGGCCACCATATGACCGTCCACCAGATCGTCCACCGCGACCTCTTCCATTTTGTCTGCTCTAAAACTTCTTGTTCAACTTTTCCTCTACTTTTAGGGAAAATTGGTATGCCTCTTCAATACTGTTCATTCGAACCAGATTCAGTTCCTCCTGAATGCTTGGCCTTAGCCCATTAATGTATCGGGCAACTTTCTCCTTATCAGCTTCTGCATGGCCTGTTCTGATGAGAAATCGGTAGAACTCCTCTGTATACTCTTGAATAAATCTTCCTGCTTGTTTCAAACTTTGCATTTTTTTTAGTAGATCAAGCTCATAATCAACAGGAATGAACTGTCGCTTCAATTTATCCACCATCCGATCTCATCTTGTGATTTTATCTTTCCCTCTTCTATTTCGCTCCAATTGAATTTCTTGCCACCAGATCTTCGCATGACCTTTCAGTCTGGCCTTCGCAAATTTGACCCTATCAGGATTCTCAACATCTTCATACTCAAAATATTCCTCACATTCATTGATCCAGTCGATCAATCCCTCTGGGTTAAGATTTCCAAAAAATGTAGGAACCTCAATCTTAGGTCTTTTTCCAATCTTGGAAATCGCCCGAAAAAGTCTTTCTTCCTCCTGGTTCACAATTTCAACTTGTCCTTCTTGATATTCTTTTTCGGCTTCATCCTTGCTTTCATCTCTGACATAAAGATTCATTCCTCTATGAATCTCTTCTTGCAATACTCGCACTGGTCTCTGCAGCTCTCTAACCTCAGGTGTTACAACACCAGCTCTTCCGCCACGTTCCGTTCGTGGAGGCATTTTCGCGATGCGCGCTGAAACCCTAGCCACGGTCCTGGTGCAAACGGCCTCACAGTCGGCGATCTGTTTACACACTCAAGAAATCCTACTCTGATACCACCTGATGAAGGGTGCTCCCCTTAATACCACAAACACATAACAGATATAGAGAAACAACAACAATAATATGCAAGAACAGAAAATTGGCTTCTTATTATCTCCACAAATGTGGAATTACAAACTTTCAGAATTACAATATGCAAAGCCACATGGGCATTCCCTTACAATATTCTGTAGGACAAAGCCTCGAATCAATACCCAGATCTACTACCCAAAACTATTCTGAACTGCCTAAAACAATAATACAGCCTTCCTTATATAGGCAATTTTCCACCGCCTGGGAAGGTTCCAGAATTTTAGCCAATAAGGCCGACCAAACTTAGAATTATTTTTATTTTACATTTCATTACATCATAGTCGGCTCAAAATAAATTTTGAAAGCCGAACAAAAATTTTGAAGAAAAATTATTTTCCGCCATTTCAGGTGACCCAACTTCCGAAGACCATAAGTCATCACCAGTTGACCCGATTGACTATTGTAACCCCATTTCGGAAAGGGCGCGGGGAGCTCTACAACGCCTGAATCAAGCAAGCTTCATTCAACCCAAAATTCGACCTCATCCGGGGCCTCTAAAGCCTTCAAAACTGAGTTCAAAGTTTCTGTCCCCTGCTGCCAATACCGAAAATCTTCAATATCTTCCAATATACACTTGATCTGGCAATGAAACTTTACTGGCAGACTTATATGACCAAAATGAACCTCCAAGAAAGAAATCAGATCATTCTGAGCACATACGAAAATTACCAAAAATAGTAACTTTCCATAAATAGCAGCTCTGCACAAGATAGCCCTTATTGAATTAAAAAAATAGAAATATTTTTGGGTGATGCAAGATTGCTCTTACACCCAGGATGCTCCTGCATCAGACACCCAGGGTAATTTGAGAAGTGACCCTGTCACGACTCAGGTGTGCAGAGGAAAACCAAGACGGTTAACCTCCACCCTTGTTAGCCATGATGAATCTTCAATAGGTCGTCCTTTCCACTTGACTAGATATTCTTCATATGTCCTGTTCCTTGTGCTTCTGCCAACACGACTGTCCAGTATATCTTCGATCTCCTTAGTGTCTGAACTAGTTGCTGGAATACTCCACTGTGTTGCTGTGATCTCATCTTCAACACCTCCTTCATGATACTCTGTCAAATCTGAAATGTTAAACACTGGTGAAATATTTAGCTCAGTAGGCAATTCTACCTCATATGCGTTTCCTGAATCATGTTTCTTCAGTATCTTACATGGTCCAAACTTCTTCATTTTCAGCTTGTTATATGTACCAATTGGAAACCGCTCCTTCCGCAAATGAACCATGACTTCATCTCCAACCTGAAAATCATTATACCTCATTTTCTCATCTGCCTTAGCCTTATACTGTGCGTTCATCTTGGTAATATGCTTCCTGACCTCCCCATGGATGTTCTTCAAGTGTTCTGCAAAATCCTCAGCTTCAGCACTACTTATTTCTCCTTTATCTATCTTCCTTAATTCAGATGCATTTCTTGGACTACTTCCATATACAAGCTGGAATGATGATTTACCAGTGCTCCTGTTGACAGAATTATTGTATGCAAATTACGCCTGCGGTAAAATCAAATCCCATCCTGTTGGCTTATCTCCAACCAAACATCTCAGCAAATTTCCCAAACTCCTATTCACCACCTCTGTCTGTCCATCAGTCTATGGATGATGTGATGAACTGAACTTCAAATCTATCTTCAGCTTCTTCCACAATGTACGCCAGAAATATCCAACAAACTTCACGTCCCGATCTGAAACTATGGTCGTTGGCAAACCATGTAGTCTCACTACCTCCCTGAAAAACAATTCTGCTACATGAACAACATTAGTAGTCTTCTTGCAGGGAATGAAATGTGCCATCTTTGAAAATCTTTCAACTACCACAAAAATTGAATCGTGTCCCCGATGTGTCCTCGGTAAACCAAGAACAAAGTCCATACTGATATCCTCCCAAGGCTTCTCTGGTACAGGTAATGGCTGATACAACCCTGTATTCTGCTTCACTCCTTTCGCCATCTGACATACTCTGCAACTCTGTACAAACTTCTTCACATCTTGCTGCAACTGTGGCCAATGATAATTCTCAACAACCAGAGCAAGGGTTTTATCACGACCAAAATGTCCAGCCAATCCTCCACTATGCTTCTCCTTGATGAGATTCTCCCTCATAGAACTTCGTGGAATGCACAACTGACTCCCTCTGAATAGCATATCATCCTGGATGATGAAATCCAACCATTTCATCCTGTCTAGAGTAACAGGTTCTGTACGGGCTTTCCAAGCTTCACCAAAATCAGGATCCTCTGGATACAAATTCTTGAGTTCCTTGAACCCAACCACTTCAATCTGCATCTCTGTCAGCAATAGTTGCCTTCTGCTAAGAGCATCTACAACCCTGTTAGACTTTCCACTCCTGTGTTTCAAAACAAATGTATAACTCTGCAAAAACTCAACCCATTTCAAATACTTTTGATTCAATTTTCCTTGACTATTCAAATATTGCAAAGCTTGATGATCAGTATACAAAACAAACTCCTTAGGAAGCAGATAGTGTTTCCACTTCTTTAATGCCTGAACTATAGCATAAAATTCTTGATCATAAACAGAATACTTCCTCTTGGCATTATTTAACTTCTCACTGAAATACGCAACAGGTTTACCTTCTTGGCTCATAACAGCTCCTATTGCAGTACCACTAGCATCACAATCTACTTGAAACACCTTATTAAAATCTGGAAGTGCTAAAACTGGTTGTTCTGTAACTTTTTGTTTCAACAATTGAATACTTTTTTCTGCCCCATTAGTTCACTTAAAGTCTTTTCTATCCCCTCTCATTGTTTCAGTCAAGGGTCCACAAATACTGCTAAAATTTCTGATAAACTTTCTGTAAAAGCTAGCTAGACCATGAAAAGATCTTACCTCAGTAGCACTCCTTGGAGTAGGCCATTCAAGGATAGCATGTACCTTCTCCGGGTCCATTTTTAGACCTTCTGCTGAAACTACAAATCCCAAATACACTAACTCTTTCTTCACAAAACTGCACTTCTTCAAATTAATCAACAATTTCTCTTCTCTCAACTTCTCAAATACCATACGAATATGCATCATATGCTCATCTAATGTCTTACTAAATATCAGAATATCATCTAGGTAAACAATGACAAACTTACCCAGAAATTCTTTCAGAACCTCGTTCATGAGCCGCATGAAGGTGCTCGGTGCATTGGTTAGCCCAAAAGGCATGACTAACCACTCATATAGTCCTTCCTTTGTCTTGAAGGCAGTCTTCCATTCATCTCCTTCTCTGATCCGAATCTGATGATATCCACTTTTCAGATCTATCTTTGAGAAATACACAGCTCCACTCAAACAGTCCATAATATCATCCATTCGTGGCAATGGAAACCTGTACTTGATTGTGATCTTGTTTATTGCCCTAGAATCTGTACACATCCTCCATTCTCCATTCTTCTTTGGTGCTAATACTGCTGGTACAGCACAGGGACTCAGACTCTCACGGATCAAACCTTTCTGTAACAGTTCATGTACTTGTCTGTTCAACTCCTCACTTTCTGCAGGTGTCATTCTGTGTGCTGCCTTATTCGGCAAACTCGCTCCTGGGATCAAGTCCATCTGATGACTGATCTTCCTGACTGGTGGTAATCCATCAGGCATGTTATCGGATACAATATCCTGAAACTCATTCAACAAATCTGCAACTTCTACAGGAACATCTTCTACTTCCTCTTTACCAACTTTTGGAATTAAAGGAAAACATACATGCTCATGCCTCATACCATCTAGGAAATTTCTTCCATCAACAAAAGTTATCCTTGCATTACCACATACCTTTTCTTCAGTCTCCTTCAATGGTTTTAGCTTATGTCGCACTCCATCCTTTGTCAGGGAATAAGTATTCGCACGACCATCATGTACAGCACATCTGTCAAACTGCCATGGTCTACCCAACAACATATGACATGCATCCATAGATATGATATCACACAATACCTCATCTTGGTATCCGCCAACCTTAAACTTTACTAGGCATTGTTCATTGACCATGACCTTGTGGTCATCCTGTTCCCAGGCAATCCGATATGGATGTGGGTGTTTCTGTCTCTTGAACTTCAACTTTGTCACCATCTCTTCGGACACCAAATTGTCAGTGCTTCCACTATCAATGATCACATCACAACATTCACCTTCACACTTGCACCTGGTGCGAAACAGACTCCTCCTTTGCTCAGGCTCATTCTCACCACTCAACAGGACTCTTCTGTTAATCAACGTCTCTCCTCTTTCAGCATCTTCAGAATTTGATGATCTGGCATCTTCATCTACATGCGCAACTCTGGCCTGGCTTTCGTTTCTCCTGTCTGTTCTGCCTTGGCGCTGAGGACATTCAAATGCCCTAGGACCTTCTTCTCCACAGTGAAAACATGTTCCACGGAAGCCACCTCTTCCAGATCCTTGTCCTCTTCCTCTTCCTTTATGATCTCTATTATTCTGATCCTGGAAGCGATTGGAATTATTTCCGCGCTGATTCTGACTACTACTAGCCTCATCCTTCTTTCTCGAATCTTCATTTCGGCCACCATATGACCGTCCACCAGATCGTCCACCGCGACCTCTTCCGTTTTGTCTGCTCTCAAACTTCTTGTTCAACTTTTCCTCTACTTTTACGGCAAATTGGTATGCCTCTTCAATACTGTTCATTCGAACCAGATTCAGTTCCTCCTGAATGCTTGGCCTTAGCCCATTAAGGTATCGGGCAACTTTCTCCTTATCAGCTTCTGCATGGCCTGTTCTGATGAGAAGTCGGTAGAACTCCTCTGTATACTCTTGAACAGATCTTCCTGCTTGTTTCAAACTTTGCATTTTCTTTAGTAGATCAAGCTCATAATCAACAGGAATGAACTGTCACTTCAATTTATCCACCATCCGATCCCATCTTGTGATTTTATCTTTCCCTCTTCTATTTCGCTCCAATTGAATTTCTTGCCACCAGATCTTCGCATGACCTTTCAGTCTGGCCTTCGCAAATTTGACCCTATCAGGATCCTCAACATCTTCATACTCAAAATATTCCTCACATTCATTGATCCAGTCGATCAATTCCTCTGAGTTAAGATTTCCAAAAAATGTAGGAACCTCAATCTTAGATCTTTTCCCAATCTTGGAAATTGCCCAAAAAAGTCTTTCTTCCTCCTGGTTCACAATTTCAACTTCTCCTTCTTGATATTCTTCTTCGGCTTCATCCTCGCTTTCATCTCTGACATTAAGATTCATTCCTCTACGAATCTCTTCTTGCAATGCTCGCACTGGTCTCTGCAGCTCTCTAACCTCAGGTGTTACAACACTAGCTCTTCCGCCACGTTCCCTTCGTGGAGGTATTTTCGCGATGCGCGCTGAAACCCTAGCCACGGTCCTGGTGCAAACGGCCTCACAGTCGGCGATCTATTTACACACTCAAGAAATCCTGCTCTGATACCACCTGATGAAGGGTGCTCCCCTTAATACCACAAACACATAACAGATATAGAGAAACAACAACAATAATATGCAAGAACAAAAAATTGGCTTCTTATTATCTCCACAAATGTGGAATTACAAACTTTCAGAATTACAATATGCAAAGCCACATGGGCATTCCATTACAATATTCTGTAGGACAAAGCCTCGAATCAATACCCAGATCTACTACCCAGAACTATTCTGAACTGCCTAAGACAATAATACAGCCTTCCTTATATAGGCAATTTTCCACCGCCTGGGAAGGTTCCAGAATTTTAGCCAATAAGGCCGACCAAACTTAGAATTATTTTTATTTTACATTTCATTACATCATAGTCGGCTCAAAATAAATTTTGAAAGCCGAACAGAAATTTTGAAGAAAAATTATTTTCCGCCATTTCAGGTGACCCAACTTCCGAAGACCATAAGTCATCACCAGTTGACCCGATTGACTATTGTAACCCCATTTCGGAAAGGGTGCGAGGAACTCTACAACACCTGAATCAGGCAAGCTTCATTCAGCCCAAAATTCGACCTCATCCGGGCCTCTAAAGCCTTCAAAACTGAGTTCAAAGTTTCTATCCCCTGCTGCCAATACCGAAAATCTTCAATATCTTCCAATATACACTTGATCTGGCAATGAAACTTTACTGACATACTTATATGACCAAAATGAACCTCCAAGAAAGAAATCAGATCATTCTGAGCACATACGAAAATTACCAAAAATAGTAACTTTCCAGAAATAGCAGCTCTGCACAAGATAGCCCTTATTGAATTCAAAAAATAGAAATATTTTTGGATGATGCAAGATTGCTCTTACACCAAGGATGCTCCTGCATCAGACACCCAGGGTAATTTGAGAAGTGACCCTGTCACGACTCAGGTGTGCAGAGGAAAACCAAGACGGTTAACCTCCACCCTTGTTAGCCATGATGAATCTTCAATAGGTTGTCCTTTCCACTTGACTAGATATTCTTCATATGTCCTGTTCCTTGTGCTTCTGCCAACACGACTGTCTAGTATATCTTCGATCTCCTTAGTGTCTGAACTAGTTGCTGGAATACTCCACTGTGTTGCTGTGATCTCATCTTCAACACCTCCATCATGATACTCTGTCAAATCTAAAATGTTAAACACTGGTGAAATATTTAGCTCAGTAGGAAATTCTACCTCATATGCGTTTCCTGAATCATGTTTCTTCAGTATCTTACATGGTCCAAACTTCTTCATTTTCAGCTTGTTATATGTACCAACTGGAAACCGCTCCTTCCGCAAATGAACCATGACTTCATCTCCAACCTGAAATTCCTTATACCTCCTTTTCTCATCTGCCTTAGCCTTATACTGTGCGTTGATCTTGGTAATATGCTTCCTCACCTCCCCATGGATGTTCTTCAAGTGTTCTGCAAAATCGTCAGCTTCATCACTACTTATTTCTCCTTTATCTATCTTCCTTAATTCAGATGCATTTCTTGGACTACTTCCATATACAATCTGGAATGGTGATTTACCAGTGCTCCTCTTGACAGAATTATTGTATGCAAATTCCGCCTGCGATAAAATCAAATCCCATCCTGTTGGCTTATCTCCAACCAAACATCTCAGCAAATTTTCTAAACTCCTATTCACCACCTCTGTCTGTCCATCAGTCTATGGATGATGTGATGAACTGAACTTCAAATCTATCTTCAGCTTCTTCCACAATGTACGCCAGAAATATCCAACAAACTTCGCGTCCCGATCTGAAACTATGGTCGTTGGCAAACCATGTAGTCTCACTACCTCCCTGAAAAACAATTCTGCTACATGAACAGCATCAGTAGTCTTCTTGCAGGGAATGAAATGTGTCATCTTTAAAAATCTGTCAACTACCACAAAAATTGAATCGTGTCCCCGCTGTGTCTTCGGTAAACCAAGAACAAAGTCCATACTGATATCCTCCCAAGGCTTCTCTGGTACAGGTAATGGCTAATACAACCCTGTATTCTGCTTCACTCCTTTTGCCATCTGACATACTCTGTAACTCTGTACAAACTTCTTCACATCTTGCTGCAACTGTGGCCAATGATAATTCTCACCAACCAGAGCAAGGGTTTTATCACGACCAAAATGTCCAGCCAATCCTCCACTATGCTTCTCCTTGATGAGATTCTCCCTCATAGAACTTCGTGGAATGCACAACCGACTCCCTCTGAATAGCATATCATCCTGGATGATGAAATCCAACCATTTCATCCTGTCTAGAGTAACAGGTTCTGTACGGGGTTTCCAAGCTTCACCAAAATCAAGATCCTCTGGATACAAATTCTTGAGTTCCTTGAACCCAACCACTTCAATCTGCATCTCTGTCAGCAATAGTTGCCTTCTGCTAAGAGCATCTACAACCCTGTTAGACTTTCCACTCCTGTGTTTCAAAACAAATGTATAACTCTGCAAAAACTCAACCCATTTCAAATGCTTTTGATTCAATTTTCCTTGACTATTCAAATATTGCAAAGCTTGATGATCAGTATACAAAACAAACTCCTTAGGAAGCAGATAGTGTCTCCACTTCTTTAATGCCTGAAGTATAGCATAAAATTCCTCATCATAAACAGAATACTTCCTCTTGGCATCATTTAACTTCTCACTGAAATACGCAACAGGTTTACCTTCTTGGCTCATAACAGCTCCTATTGCAGTACCACTAGCATCACAATCTACTTGAAACACCTTATTAAAATTTGGAAGTGCTAAAACTGGTTGTTCTGTAACTTTTTGTTTCAACAATTGAAAAAAAATTTCTGCCCCATTAGTCCACTTAAACTCTTTTCTATCCCCTCTCATTGTTTCAGTCAAGGGTCCACAAATACTGCTAAAATTTCTGATAAACTTTCTGTAAAAGCTAGCTAGACCATGAAAAGATCTTACCTCAGTAGCACTCTTTGGAGTAGGTCATTCAAGGATAGCCTGTACCTTCTCCGGGTCCATTTTTAGACCTTCTGCTGAAACTACAAATCCTAAATACACTAACTCTTTCTTCACAAAACTGCACTTCTTCAAATTAATCAACAATTTCTCTTCTCTCAACTTCTCAAATACCATACGAATATGCATCATATGCTCATCTAATGTCTTACTAAATATCAGAATATCATCTAGGTAAACAATGACAAATTTACCCAGAAATTCTTTCACAACCTCGTTCATGAGCCGCATGAAGGTGCTCAGTGCATTGGTTAGCCCAAAAGGCATGACTAACCATTCATATAGTCCTTCATTTGTCTTGAAGGCAGTCTTCCATTCATCTCCTTCTCTGATCCGAATCTGATGATATCCACTTTTCAGATCTATCTTTGAGAAATACACAGCTCCACTCAAACAGTCCATAATATCATTCATTCATGGCAATGGAAACCTGTACTTGATTGTGATCTTGTTTATTGCCCTACAATCTGTACACATCCTCCATTCTCCATTCTTCTTTGGTGCTAATACTCCTGGTACAGCACAGGGACTCAGACTCTCACGGATCAAACCTTTCTGTAATAGTTCATGTACTTGTCTGTTCAACTCCTCACTTTTTGCAGGTGTCATTCTGTGTGCTGCCTTATTTAGCAAACTCGCTCCTGGGATCAAGTCCATCTGATGACTGATCTTCCTGACTGGTGGTAATCCATCAGGCATGTTATCGGATACAATATCTTGAAACTCATTCAACAAATCTGCAACTTCTACAGGAACATCTTCTACTTCCTCTTTACCAACTTTTGGAATTAAAGCAAAACATACATGCTCACGCCTCATACCATCTAGGAAATTTCTTCCATCAACAAAAGTTATCCTTGCATTACCACATACCTTTTCTTCAGTCTCCTTCAATGGTTTTAGCTTATGTCGCACTCCATCCTTTGTCAGGGAATAAGTATTCGCACGACCATCATGTACAGCACATCTGTCAAACTGTCATGGTCTACCCAACAACATATGACATGTATCCATAGATATGATATCACACAATACCTCATCTTGGTATCCGCCAACCTTAAACTTTACTAGGCATTGTTCATTGACCATGACCTTGTGGTCATCCTGTACCCAGGCAATCCGATATGGATGTGGGTGTTTCTGTCTCTTGAGCTTCAACTTTGTCACCATCTCTTCTGAAACCAAATTGTCAGTGCTTCCACTATCAATGATCACATCAAAACATTTACCTTCACACTTGCACCTGGTGCGAAACAGACTCCTCCTTTGCTCAGGTTCATTCTCACCACTCAACAGGACTCTTCTGTTAATCAACGTTTCTCCTCTTTCAGCATCTTCAGAATTTGATGATCTGGCATCTTCATCTACATGCGCAACTCTGGCCTGGCCTTCGTTTCTCCTGTTTGTTTTTCCTTGGCACTGAGGACATTCAAATGCCCTATGACCTTCTTCTCCACAGTGAAAACATGTTCCACGGAAGCCACCTCTTCCAGATCCTTGTCCTCTTCCTCTTCCTCTCTGATCTCTATTATTCTGATCCTAGAAGCGATTGGAATTATTTCCGCACTGATTCTGCCTGCTACTAGCCTCATCCTTCTTTCTCGGATCTTCATTTCGGCCACCATATGACCGTCCACCAGATCGTCCACCGCGACCTCTTCCGTTTTGTCTGCTCTCAAACTTCTTGTTCAACTTTTCCTCTACTTTTAGGGCAAATTGGTATGCCTCTTCAATACTGTTCATTCGAACCAGATTCAGTTCCTCCTGAATGCTTGGCCTTAGCCCATTAAGGTATTGGGCAACTTTCTCCTTATCAGCTTCTGCATAGCCTGTTCTGATGAGAAGTCGGTAGAACTCTTCTGTATACTCCTGAACAGATCTTCCTGCTTGTTTTAAACTTTGCATTTTCTTTAGTAGATCAAGCTCATAATCAACAGGAATGAACTGTCGCTTCAATTTATCCACCATCCGATCCCATCTTGTGATTTTATCTTTCCCTCTTCTATTTCGCTCCAATTGAATTTCTTGCCACCAGATCTTCGCATGACCTTTCAGTCTGGCCTTCGCAAATTTGACCCTATCAGGATCCTCAACATCTTCATACTCAAAATATTCCTCACATTCATTGATCCAGTCGATCAATTCCTCTGGGTTAAGATTTACAGAAAATGTAGGAACCTCAATCTTAGGTCTTTTCCCAATCTTGGAAATCGCTCGAAAAAGTCTTTCTTCCTCCTGGTTCACAATTTCAACTTCTCCTTCTTGATATTCTTCTTCGGCTTCATCCTCGCTTTCATCTCTGACATTAAGATTCATTCCTCTGTGAATCTCTTCTTGCAATGCTCGCACTGGTCTCTGCAGCTCTTTAACATCAGGTGTTACAACACCAGCTCTTCCGCCATGTTCCTTTCGTGGAGGCATTTTCGCGATGCGCGCTGAAACCCTAGCCACGGTCCTGGTGCAAACGGCCTCACAGTCGGCGATCTGTTTACACACTCAAGAAATCCTACTCTGATAACACCTGATGACGGGTGCTCCCCTTAATACCACAAACACATAACAGATATAGAGAAACAACAACAATAATATGCAAGAACAGAAAATTGGCTTCTTATTATCTCCACAAATGTGGAATTACAAACTTTCAGAATTACAATATGCAAAGCCACATGGGCATTCCCTTACAATATTCTGTAGGACAAAGCCTCGAATCAATACCCAGATCTACTACCCAGAACTATTCTGAACTGCCTAAGACAATAATACAGCCTTCCTTATATAGGCAATTTTCCACCGCCTGGGAAGGTTCCAGAATTTTAGCCAATAAGGCCGACAAAACTTAGAATTATTTTTATTTTACATTTCATTACATCATAGTCGGCTCAAAATAAATTTTGAAAGCCGAACAGAAATTTTGAAGAAAAATTATTTTCCGCCATTTCAGGTGACCCAACTTCCGAAGACCATAAGTCATCACCAATTGACCCGATTGACTATTGTAGCCTCATTTCGGAAAGGGCGCGAGGAGCTCTACAACACTTAAATCAAGCAAGCTTCATTCGGCCCAAAATTCAACCTCATCCGGGGCCTCTAAAGCCTTCAAAACTGAGTTCAAAGTTTCTGTCCCCTGCTGGCAATACCGAAAATCTTGAATATCTTCCAATATACACTTGATCTGGCAATGAAACTTTACTGGCACACTTATATGACCAAAATCAACTTGCAAGAAAGAAATCAGATCATTTTGAGCACATACGAAAATTACCAAAAATAGTAACTTTCCATAAATAGCAGCTCTGCACAAGATAGCCCTTATTGAATTCAAAAAATAAAAATATTTTTGGGTGATGCAAGATTGCTCTTACACCCAGGATGCTCCTGCATCAAACACCCAGGGTAATTTGAGAAGTGACCCTGTCACGACTCAGGTGTGCAGAGGAAAACCAAGACGGTTAACCTCCACCCTTGTTAGCCATGATGAATCTTCAATAGGTCGTCCTTTCCACTTGACTAGATATTCTTCATATGTCCTGTTCCTTGTGCTTCTACCAACATGACTGTCGAGTATATCTTCGATCTCCTTAGTGTCTGAACTAGTTGCTGGAATACTCCACTGTGTTGCTGTGATCTCATCTTCAACACCTCCTTCATGATACTCTGTCAAATCTGAAATGTTAAACACTGGTGAAATATTTAGCTCAGTAGGCAATTCTACCTCATATGCGTTTCCTGAATCATGTTTCTTCAGTATCTTACATGGTCCAAACTTCTTCATTTTCAGCTTGTTATATGTACCAACTGGAAACCGCTCCTTCCGCAAATGAACCATGACTTCATCTCCAACCTAAAATTCCTTATACCTCCTTTTCTCATCTTCCTTAGCCTTATACTGTGCGTTCATCTTGGTAATATGCTTCCTCACCTCCCCATGGATGTTCTTCAAGTGTTCTGCAAAATCCTCAGCTTCAGCACTACTTATTTTTCCTTTATCTATCTTCCTTAATTCAGATGCATTTCTTGGACTACTTCCATATACAATCTGGAATGGTGATTTACCAGTGCTCCTGTTGACAGAATTATTGTATGCAAATTCCGCCTGCGGTAAAATCAAATCCCATCCTGTTGGCTTATCTCCAACCAAACATCTCAGCAAATTTCTCAAACTCCTATTCACCACCTCTGTCTGTCCATCAGTCTATGGATGATGTGATGAACTGAACTTCAAATCTATCTTCAGCTTCTTCCACAATGTACGCCAGAAATATCCAACAAACTTCGCGTCCCGATCTGAAACTATGGTCGTTGGCAAACCATGTAGTCTCACTACCTCCCTGAAAAACAATTCTACTACATGAACAGCATCAGTAGTCTTCTTGCAGGGAATGAAATGTGCCATCTTTGAAAATCTGTCAACTACCACAAAAATTGAATCGTGTCCTCGCTGTGTCCTCGGTAAACCAAGAACAAAGTCCATACTGATATCCTCCCAAGGCTTCTCTGGTACAGGTAATGGCTGATACAACCCTGTATTCTGCTTCACTCCTTTCGCCATCTGACATACTCTGCAACTCTGTACAAACTTCTTCACATCTTGCTGCAACTGTGGTCAATGATAATTCTCACCAACCAGAGCAAGGGTTTTATCACGACCAAAATGTCCAGCCAATCCTCCACTATGCTTCTCCTTGATGAGATTCTCCCTCATAGAACTTCGTGGAATGCACAACTGACTCCCTCTGAATAGCATATCATCCTGGATGATGAAATCCAACCATTTCATCCTGTCTAGAGTAACAGGTTCTGTACGGGCTTTCCAAGCTTCACCAAAATCAGGATCCTCTGGATACAAATTCTTGAGTTCCTTGAACCCAACCACTTCAATCTGCATCTCTGTCAGCAATAGTCGCCTTCTGCTAAAAGCATCTACAACCCTGTTAGAATTTCCACTCCTGTGTTTCAAAACAAATGTATAACTCTGCAAAAACTCAACCCATTTCAAATGCCTTTGATTCAATTTTCCTTGACTATTCAAATATTGCAAAGCTTGATGATCAGTATACAAAACAAACTCCTTAAGAAGCAGATAGTGTCTCCACTTCTTTAATGCCTGAACTATAGCATAAAATTCCTGATCATAAACAGAATACTTCCTCTTGGCATCATTTAACTTCTCACTGAAATACGCAACAGGTTTACCTTCTTGGCTCATAACAGCTCCTATTGCAGTACCACTAGCATCACAATCTACTTGAAACACCTTATTAAAATTTGGAAGTGCTAAAACTGGTTGTTCTGTAACTTTTTGTTTCAACAATTGAAAACTTTTTTCTGCCCCATTAGTCCACTTAAACTCTTTTCTATCCCCTCTCATTGTTTCAGTCAAGGGTCCACAAATACTGCTAAAATTTCTGATAAACTTTCTGTAAAAGCTAGCTAGACCATGAAAAGATCTTACCTCAGTAGCACTCCTTGGAGTAGGCCATTCAAGGATAGCCTGTACCTTCTCCGGGTCCATTTTTAGACCTTCTGCTGAAACTACAAATCCCAAATACACTAACTCTTTCTTCACAAAACTGCACTTCTTCAAATTAATCAACAATTTCTCTTCTCTCAACTTCTCAAATACCATACGAATATGCATCATATGCTCATCTAATGTCTTACTAAATATCAGAATATCATCTAGGTAAACAATGACAAACTTACCCAGAAATTCTTTCAGAACCTCGTTCATGAGCCGCATGAAGGTGCTTGGTGCATTGGTTAGCCCAAAAGGCATGACTAACCACTCATATAGTCCTTCCTTTGTCTTGAAGGCAGTCTTCCATTCATCTCCTTCTCTGATCCGAATCTAATGATATCCACTTTTCAGATCTATCTTTGAGAAATACACAGCTCCACTCAAACAGTCCATAATATCATCCATTCGTGGCAATGGAAACCTGTACTTGATTGTGATCTTGTTTATTGCCCTAGAATCTGTACACATCCTCCATTCTCCATTCTTCTTTGGTGCTAATACTGCTGGTACAGCACAGGGACTCAGACTCTCACGGATCAAACCTTTCTGTAACAGTTCATGTACTTGTCTGTTCAACTCCTCACTTTCTGTAGGTGTCATTCTGTGTGCTGCCTTATTCGGCAAACTCGCTCCTGGGATCAAGTCCATCTGATGACTAATCTTCCTGACTGGTGGTAATCCATCAGGCATGTTATCGAATACAATATCCTCAAACTCATTCAACAAATCTGCAACTTCTACAGGAACATCTTCTACTTCCTCTTTACCAACTTTTGGAATTAAAGAAACACATACATGCTCACGCCTCATACCATCTAGGAAATTTCTTCCATCAACAAAAGTTATCCTTGCATTACCACATACCTTTTCTTCAGTCTCCTTCAATGGTTTTAGCTTATGTCGCACTCCATCCTTTGTCAGGGAATAAGTATTCGCACGACCATCATGTACAGCACATCTGTCAAACTGCCATGGTCTACCCAACAACATATGACATGCATCCATAGATATGATATCACACAATACCTCATCTTGGTATCCGCCAACCTTAAACTTTACTAGGCATTGTTCATTGACCATGACCTTGTGGTCATCCTGTACCCAGGCAATCCGATATGGATGTGGGTGTTTCTGTCTCTTGAGCTTCAACTTTGTCACCATCTCTTCTGACACCAAATTGTCAGTGCTTCCACTATCAATGATCACATCACAACATTTACCTTCACACTTGCACCTGGTGCAAAACAGACTCCTCCTTTGCTCAGGTTCATTCTCACCACTCAACAGGACTCTTCTGTTAATCAACGTTTCTCCTCTTTCAACATCTTCAGAATTTGATGACCTGGCATCTTCATCTACATGCGCAACTCTGGCCTAGCCTTCGTTTCTCCTGTCTGTTCTGCCTTGGCGCTGAGGACATTCAAATGCCCTATGACCTTCTTCTCCACAGTGAAAACATGTTCCACGGAAGCCACCTCTTCCAGATCCTTGTCCTCTTCCTCTTCCTCTCTGATCTCTATTATTCTGATCCTGGAAGCGATTGGAATTATTTTCGCGCTGATTCTGACTGCTACTAGCCTCATCCTTCTTTCTCGGATCTTCATTTCGGCCACCATATGACCGTCCACCAGATCGGCCACCGCGACCTCTTCCGTTTTGTCTGCTCTCAAACTTCTTGTTCAACTTTTCCTCTACTTTTAGGGCAAATTGGTATGCCTCTTCAATACTGTTCATTCGAACCAGATTCAGTTCCTCCTGAATGCTTGGCCTTAGCCCATTAAGGTATCGGGCAACTTTCTCCTTATCAGCTTCTGCATGGCCTGTTCTGATGAGAAGTCGGTAGAACTCCTCTGTATACTCCTGAACAGATCTTCCTGCTTGTTTCAAACTTTGCATTTTCTTTAGTAGATCAAGCTCATAATCAACAAGAATGAACTGTCGCTTCAATTTATCCACCATCCGATCCCATCTTGTGATTTTATCTTTCCCTCTTCTATTTCGCTCCAATTGAATTTCTTGCCACCAGATCTTCGCATGACCTTTCAGTCTGGCCTTCGCAAATTTGACCCTATCAGGATCCTCAACATCTTCATACTCAAAATATTCCTCACATTCATTGATCTAGTCGATCAATTCCTCTGGGTTAAGATTTCCAGAAAATGTAGGAACCTCAATCTTAGGTCTTTTCCCAATCTTGAAAATCGCCCGAAAAAGTCTTTCTTCCTCCTGGTTCACAATTTTAACTTCTCCTTCTTGATATTCTTCTTCAGCTTCATCCTCGCTTTCATCTCTGACATTAAGATTCATTCCTCTGTGAATCTCTTCTTGCAATGCTCGCACTGGTCTCTGCAGCTCTCTAACCTCAGGTGTTACAACACCAGCTCTTCCGCCACGTTCCCTTCGTGGAGGCATTTTCGCGATGCGCGCTGAAACCCTAGCCACGGTCCTGGTGCAAACGGCCTCACAGTCGGTGATCTGTTTACACACTCAAGAAATCCTGCTCTGATACCACCTGATGAAGGGTGCTCCCCTTAATACCACAAACACATAACAGATATAGAGAAACAACAACAATAATATGCAAGAACAAAAAATTGGCTTCTTATTATCTCCACAAATGTGGAATTACAAACTTTCAGAATTACAATATGCAAAGCCACATGGGCATTCCCTTACAATATTCTGTAGGACAAAGCCTCGAATCAATACCCAGATCTACTACCCAGAACTATTCTGAACTGCCTAAGACAATAATACAGCCTTCCTTATATAGGCAATTTTCCACCGCCTGGGAAGGTTCCAGAATTTTAGCCAATAAGGCCGACCAAACTTAGAATTATTTTTATTTTACATTTCATTACATTATAGTCGGCTCAAAATAAATTTTGAAAGCCGAACAGAAATTTTGAAGAAAAATTATTTTCCGCCATTTCAGGTGACCCAACTTCCGAAGACCATAAGTCATCACCAGTTGACCCGATTGACTATTGTAACCCCATTTCGGAAAGGGCGCGAGGAGCTCTACAACACTTGAATCAAGCAAGCTTCATTCAGCCCAAAATTTGACCTCATCCGGGCCTCTAAAGCCTTCAAAACTGAGTTCAAAGTTTCTGTCCCCTGCTGCCAATACCGAAAATCTTCAATATCTTCCAATATACACTTGATCTGGCAATGAAACTTTACTGGCATACTTATATGACCAAAATGAACCTCCAAGAAAGAAATCAGATCATTCTGAGCACATACGAAAATTACCAAAAATAGTAACTTTCCATAAATAGTAGCTCTGCACAAGATAGCCCTTATTGAATTCAAAAAATAGAAATATTTTTGGGTGATGCAAGATTGCTCTTACACCCAGGATGCTCCTGCATCAGAAGTTGTGGCATTATATGCTTGCTCACGCTACAAGGCTTATTGCAAAAATTGATCCACTAAAGTACTTACTGATCAAGGCTACCCTCACCAGTAGACTAGAAAAATGGGTTATGATACTCGGTGAATTTGACATTGATTATGTGGAAAGAAAATCTATTAAAGGACAAGTAATTGTTGATCCTTTGGTAGAAGCTCCTCTAAAAGATCACTAGCCTTTGAACATTGAACTTCCAGATGAATCCATCATGCTTCTCACACATCAGGCTTGGAGCATGTTCTTTGATGGATCATTCACTTAGAAAGGATCAGGTGCAAACATTCTATTTATAACACCTCAAAGATACTCATTTCCCAAAGCTTATAAAATGTTGTTTCCCAGCACAAACAACATCACTCAATATGAAGCTCTCATTAATAGTATGAAGATAGCCATTGAATGGAGTGTGGATGAGCTCAAGGTCTTTGGAGACTCTTAGTTAGTCATCAACCAAGTTAATGGTATCTATCAAAAAATAGATGACAAGCTAGTGCCTTACAAATGAATGGTGGATGATCTCAAACAATATTTTGCACACGTTTCTTTCTAGCAAGTTCCAAGGGCAGATAATAAAGTAGCCGATGCTATGGCCACTCTTGCCTAAATGTTATAGATGCTATAAAATGACTTTAGACATGAATTCCTGGTGGAGGCATTGCACTACCCTGCCTATGACATTCTTGAATCTAGGATGATCTGTTCAGTCATTGGACATGATTCGTCTTGCTACCACCATCTCTATTCCTACCTCCATGACCAAATCATTCTCGACACCTATACCTGGAATGAAAAGCATCACCTAATTTGTAATGCTTCACAATATGTCATCATGGAAAATGACTTGTATAGACAAGGTCTAGATGGTACTCTGCTTAGGTGTCTAGAACTTGATGAGTCCAAACGTGCGTTAGCTGAGGTACATGAAGGTATCTATGGGTCTCATTTGAGTGGTCTGACGTTAGCTTGTAAACTTATTAGAGCTGGTTACTACTAGCTAGATATGGAGAAAGAAGTTATTCAATATGTCAAGGCTTGTAAATAGTGCCATTTTCACAAAAAATTGATCCATGCTCCTGCAAAAGAGCTTATTCCTTTCATCATTTTCTGGCCATTCCAGCAATGTGTCTTTGACTTAGTGGGTCAGATACATCCTTCTTCTTCAAGAGGACATAAGTTTATCATCATGGCTATAGATTACTTTACTAAGTGGGTTGAGGTAGTCCCTCTGACTATAGCTGATGGCAAGTCTATAGCTATGCTTATACTAAACTATATCATCTATAGATATGGTGTACCCTCATCCATTATCACTAACAATGGGGGACAATTCAAGAACAAGGACTTAAAAGAGTTATGCACCAAATTCAGGATCATTTAGCATTGGTTGTCTATCTATTATCCTTAGGGTAATAGACAAGAAAAAGCTTCTAATAAGACAATTCTCAAAATTTTGCACAGAATAGTTCATAAATCTGGTAGAAATTGGCACCTCCAGATTAATCTAGCTTTATGGGCCTGTAGAACAAGCATCCAAACACCAACAGGGGCCACACCCTTTGCCTTGGTTTATAGACAAGATGCAGTGTTTCCTATTAAGGTCAAGATTCCTACATTGTGAGTCTCTCTGAGGGGCCTCATCACTGATGAAGAAAACAAAATATCTCAGCTTCAAGAACTTGAGTTACTGGATGAACGTCGGAAGGTGGCATTCGATCATCTTCGAGCATACCAAAAGAGAATGTCTAAAGCCTACAATAAGAAATTTAGACAAAGGGAATTCCAAGTGGGTGATCTCATCCTGAGAGAAAACCCCAAAAATCAGCAGCAACGAGTCCAGAAAGGGAAATTTGAACCAATCTGACTTGGATTTGGGTCTAACACTTACCAACTCTCCACCACTGAAGGAGAACATCTCAAAGATTCGATCAACGCTCTTCACTTGAAAAATTTCTATAGCGAAGGCAATCTCTATATGCTCGTGTACATACTTATTGATCCTGAAAAAATCCAAACAAATGGTATATTGTCAAAAATCCTAAAACTTGCAAAATGTCCTAAAAAAATGATCATCTTAGTGAAAACCTGGTAAACAGGCACTTTGATGTATCTATTATCCTGGTGAAAACTTGGTAAACAAATGCCTTGATAATAATTTAAAAAAATGAAAAATTGAAAAAATACAAAAAAAAAATCAAAAATACAAAAATACAAAAAAAAAGAAATATTCAAAAATACAAAAAAAATAAAAAAAAGAGAAAAGTACAAAAAAAAAGAAATATTCAAAAATACAAAAAAAATTAAAAAAAGAGAAAAGTACAAAAAAATTGAAAAAGAAAAAAAATGTGCCATTGATGAAAACCTAGTAAACAAGCGTCATGGTAGCAAAAATAGAATCTCTGCCAAGATGGTGAAAACCTGGTAAACATGTGCCTCTTGTTTCCTAAAGCTATATCTCATCTCAGCATAGTTTGGCTCTTGCTTTTGTGCTTTAGTTTGCTCTCTTTCTTTCCTTCTTTAGTTTGCTAGCTCATGCATTCGCTTCCACCTATCTTCAAGATTTTCCTTGACTCTACATAGATTGGAACTAGTCACACTTGGGGGCACCTTCCTGGTCTAGGGGGCATTATCTTATCACTTTCAGAGACACTTTCTTGCATCAATCACCAGTGGTTCCCACTATGTCTGCCTACTGATGCCTAGCTATTTTTGAGATCTCTCTCCTCAAGGGTCTCTTGTGTATCAGTCACCAGTGGTTCTCACTATGTCTGCCTATTGATACCTAGCTATCACTTGGATCTCTCACCTTGAGGATCCCTTGTACATTAGTCACTAGTGGTTCTCACTATGTCTTCCTGCTGATGTTTTGCTAGTAACTCTGAGATCTCTCTCCCTGAGGATCTCTCTTGTATTGGTCACCAGCATTTCTCACTGCGTCTGTCTACCGATACTTCATTTAGCACTTTGATTTTCTCTATGAGTTGACTTCTCGCATCGTATTCTTTCGATTCAACTTCAGTCCACTAGAACACAAACTTAAACTGAAACTAAAAAGTGAATTTGTGATTCTCTAAAGCATGTTGAGCTTTTCTCTTTTGTGTGTTTGTTCATTCTTTTTTTCATTTATTCTCGAGCGAATCTAAGATGTCTTTTCTTGACTAAGAAACATGAAGACTGGGGGCATGATCTTTCCTTTGCTTTTTGTTTGCTGGTTTAGTTCCAATGATCCAATGATTCTATCTAAGAGGGGTGTCCATCTATAAGAGCCTTCATCATGTATTGAATGGCCATGTGTACCTTGACTCCTTTTAGATGGACACTTTGGTGAGGTTGGTTCTTCTTCTTGTCTATTTTGAGTGACTTCTTTCTACTAAAAGTAAAATTGCTAACACTCATCTTGCTAAGTGAACGTAAGGGTCACTGTGAGCATTCTTTGGTGAAAGAAGGAACTCTTGTGTGTCTGTTGTGTTTGTATCCAAGCAACATTCTAGTCATTCTATCGGCTATGCTTTAATGCTTATGTTAACTTGCTAAATCAAAAGGAATAGGCGTTTAGGTCATTTTGGCTTCTTGTGCCTTAATGCTTACATCTCATTTCGACAACTCTAAAACTAATGTCATATTCATATTCTCATGATGGTAATATTAGTGAGGATTGTATGACATCTTGCAATCATCCCGTACCTAAAAACTCTATGATGATAATACAATGAGTCCAACAACCAAGTTCTAGGCTTGCATCTAGCTTAGGTTTGCATTTTCATTCTAGGGTTGCATTGAGACAGAGTTTTGGTACTCTCTTGATTGTCTTCCTCTAGATCTATTCATCGAAGGTTCTCATATTTTATCCCAGGTTTGTCTTGGCTGCACAAGTCTCCGATCCATGCTCTCAATCTTTGAAACATTCTTTTGGTTAGTACCTATCATATATTGCTACATCCTGCATGAGATGTTTAGTACCACATACATTGCATTTTCATTTGCATCCATGAAATCCATATGCATACATTCCACATCTACATGCTCATTTCCATTTGCATCCATTATAAGCATAAATAAAATCATACATTGCATTCATTTATCTATCAGCTATCATTGCATTTCACATTGCAAATTCATATATCATCATAAAATAAAACATATTCATATATCATCATAAAATAAAACATATTCATATACCATCATAAAATAAAACATGTGCATATTCATATCATAAAAGAAAACATGTGCATCTCATACATATCTAATCCATACATCTAAATCATCTAGGAAACATCTCATAAAACATAAACATCAACATTAAAACATTATATAAACAAGTACAATGATATCAAAGAGGTGATCTCATATATATATCTCGTGGTCGATCAATGTCATGTACAAAAGAATGGTGCTACTCGAGCACAATATCAAAATGTGGGCTACAATATGAATGACAAAAATGTGCTAACTCTTCCCATCACCACCTGGAGGAGGTGGAGGTTGAGGAGCCTGTTGTGGTGGTCCTTAAGGAGGGGGCATCGGTCTTTGAGGAGGAGGCATTGGTCTTTGCAGTGGTGCCTATGGTGGTGCCTATGGAGGTTCCTGTAGTGGAGGCCCCTGTGGTGCTTCGGTGTACTCAAAAAATGGAGGTACCTACTCTGATAAATTTGGAACAATGCCAACATATGCCACATAGTAGTAGGCTACCTGAGCGGACTCATATCTCACCTCTAGCCATGCCCTCACCAGATCCTCTCAGAGCTCTCTGATCTCCCAATCCCTCTTAGCCACCTGCATCTCCTGGATGATGAACCATGTATGGAAATCAATATCCACCTGTACATGTGCCTTCTTTTCAGGAGGCATCTATTGTGATGGGTCCCATGTCCTCTGTCTAGTGGCCCTCTACTCGGTTCCACTGCTCCCAGCACCTGCATCTGACCCCATAGCCCTTAGGGGGATATCCATCTACCCTTTCCTAGGCCTTAATTCTCTCTATCCAGGATGTTGTAATGGTGTTTGCTACTGTTGTTGTTGTCCCTGTGGCTATTGTGTAGGCTGTTGTTGTACAAGCTGCTGTTGTGATCTCTGTCCCATCTTGGAAGGATCTATAAATCTAGGGAAGGGGTGCGCCAAGAAGTGATCTCTATATGCAGGTGTCATCCCTGCATTGGTGACATCCATCATATAGTCCCACCAAGCTGGAGGTACTCGTGCCTCAATAGTGCACTGATCCTCAGCTAATCTAGGCTGCCAGCCCTTCTTCATCTCATCGATGAAGTGAGCGTATGAAGCATACTCCTAGGAGATTTCATGTTGCCTCCCAAATTGTCTCATAACATGTGTAAAAAAGAAGCACTCAATGACGCTAATAGTGTGTTCAATCAGTGGATGTGAGATGAACATGTGTGCTAGCTCTCACCGAGCATCATCCCATGGCTCTGTGGCTACCTAAGGTCTCCACACAACTGCTGCCATATTGTCTAGCTATCCCCTCCACTGCTCAGTCTTACCCAGCGCTGGCTGAGTCATAGGAGCTACATATCTATAGATGTAAGCTTGAGGGCCTTCCATGTATCATGGAATATCAGCCTGCAAACAAGGAGATGCTCCCAGCTCCAGATCTATAATACAAAAACTCTAGCAGCCATAGTCTTGGCCCCCTAATACACGACCTCGTGCATCTCGTGGTACATCTATGCAAGCATGCACTCACCCCATCTAAATCTGGTAGCTAGCCTATCCAACATCCTCTATAACATGTGACCCTAGCCTCACTCCAATCTGTGCAATCCCTGATCAGGAACCAAGTAGCAACTCAGGAATATGGCTAATACAACTGCTAATCGGTGAGCACCACTGTATCTGCTGACCAGCTCATCCCATGAGATGGCCCGACCCATCAATAAATCATCTCTGAATATGGCCCCCAGTGCCAGTGTACCTACCCTTGGCTGTATATCATACTTAACTTGAGTGTCGTGGAAGGGTATCCTCAATATCTTGTAGATGTCCTTGGGAGTGACTATCATCTCCCCCATCGGCAAATAAAATGTGTTCATCTCTGAATGGAAATGCTTGACCAATACATCTAGAAGACCGTGATTTACTCAAATGTCGGGTATATCACGCAAGTATGATAATCCTAGCCCCTCAATATGGGCACCCTCAGCATTGGTCAACCTCTAAACTAATGTGGTGATGATAGGATGATGCGACCAGAATGCAACATTAGGGAAGTCAACCTGCAAAGCAAGCGATGACATTGGATCAGTATCTCAACATGATGGTTTCAAAGCAACAACAAGAAAATGAGGCTACACATCTATCCTAAATAGGACTCTGGAATGTTTTGATTGGCTGATTTTATGCAAAATTGGATGAAGATTCTAAATGCTACAACAACTTACCACATGAGGAAATTGTTCCCTCATGCGAGACATGATCTCTTCTTGTGCAACAAGATGAAATTTCGTACGGCATCAACTAGCACTTCACGCAATCTTTCAGAAAAGCCCCAGGCGAGGAAGCCCTAACCCATGCAAGGAAACTATTTTCTCACACGAGGGGCAACTGAGGCCGGTGCGAGGAAACTATTTCCTTGCACGAGAGTTGAAGAACATTGCCTAAAACATGCTAAATCTAGCCTAAATGACCTAATAAAGAAGTTAAAACTTGAAATGCATGATGGTTTATCAACTACTCACAGGTGGGTCATACTTTGGTGGTTGGCTGTGGCGTCAGGAGCGCTCGAATCCATGTGTATGCACTGGAACACCCTCCATTCTCTCTCAGAGCTCTCAAAATCACTAGAAGACAAAGTGACTAATGATTTGAAAATGACCCCTCAGAGCCTTATATAGCTTTTTGACCTAATTTTCAAAGTGCTCTATTTTGCACAAAAATTGCACCCTTGGCTAAATCGACTGCTCTAAATCCATTTTCAAATCAAAATCAAAATTTAATATCTCTAGATGGCTCAAAATCATGTCTTAAATTTTGGGATCCCTTGGGATCGGACGCTTGTGCAGTCAACCTTCTGGCATCATTTTCCTACCAGATTCTCATCTCCTCATCATTTTCTTGAGATCTAAAGTCAAATCTAGTCAAATTTGGTCAAACTTGGTCAACAAGACCTCCAAATTGCTTCTACAACTTCTCGAATCTAGTTTGATTACTTCTATTATGCAACCTCTTATTGTCAATTGTCCTTCTGATATGTCATCTTTCAATTTTGCTCCTAAGGGCGTAGGATGATTGCATCATTTGAATCTTGTCGAACCAGTCTCATATCAATCTGATCTAAATCAAAGTCCTCAAAGCTTGGAGTATCTCATCTCTAGGGGCATCTTCGTGCCTCACATCTGGTCATCTTGTCATCTATCTTTTAGGTATTTGAACAATCTAACTCAGATCCTTGAGGATCAAGCTTCGTTCTGGAGATGGTTCTCAAAATCTCATTAGGTATTAGGGCAATCTAACCCTAATTCTTGAAATTCAAGCTTCATTATGGAGATGGCTCTTGAAATCTCCTTTAGACCGTTATCTGGGAAATCTAACCTAGGTCTCGGAGGGCTAAGCTTCATATTGGGGCAATCTAACCCTTATTTTGGACATTAGTCATAAATCTGCATATGTCATCATTTGATCAATGGGCATTGGGGCAATCTAACCCCAATTCCAGTCTACTCTCAAGTTATCATTAGACCATTATCTTCGCAATCTAACTTAGACTTTGGAGAATCATGCCTCGTTCTAGAGGTGGTTTTGCAATTCGATCTATTTCGGTGTCTTGGCATCCTAACCTTGACTTCTGAGGGTTAAGCTCCATTCTGGGGATAATCCTGAAACCTTATTTGTCACATAAGACTATTCTTTGAATCAATGCACTGCTCGTACATCAATTCAAACAGGGGCAAATGTAATACTCCAAAATTGGCACCTTATAATTTCAATCAATTTTGGTGCATTTTCTTCAATTTTACATCATTAAAGTCCTATTTTACTAGGCAATTTTCTCTCTCCTACGTGACTTTATTTGACTTGGTGTCAATTGCAAAAACCCTAAATTGCATTAATCTTACACTATAATTAATTCCTAAGTATTCGACTTTATTAGCTAAATAATCCCTATGATAAGTTGATTTAATTCTAAAGTCCTAAGTGCTTTAAATTAAATTAAACCCACCCCTTTAGCTAATACACATAAAAAGGAATTAATATTATTTAGTTATTTGAATGGATTATCTTATTTGGATTTAATAATTCAAAGTATTCGAAAGGTCACCCATATGTGGCAATAATTCATTCTTTTAATTAAGTAATTCCTCAATATTTGTCTCAATTGGGAATGAAGAGTCAGCTGTTTCATTTCAAGAAACTCTTCATCCTCTCTCCCAGATTTTCTATATTATGAACCTTCTTCCTCATTCGAAAATGAGGCAATTGTGAGAGCATCTAAACTATAGAAAAATTTACTCTCAATTATTTTCATTGGTTACAAGCATTCAAACGTGCTTGTAACCAATCATGTAACTAATGACATTATATATTTGTACAAATCCAAAAATAAAATCTACACCTAATAAATAGTTCTATTGCTATTTTATTTTAGAATGTATCTCATATTAATAAAACTAAATACAAATATGACACATAGACATTCTCTATGTACATTTTTAGATTCTATAGAAAAAACCTCAAGAAAAACCAATACATTTACATTACCATGTAAAAGATTCTACCTTCAAGTTTAAATACTCAAAATATTAAAAGTGTCTATATTTTGAAAGAAAGGAAAATGGTTGCTACTAAATTAAAAACTCTTTAAAAGTTAAATTAGTGTGAAGGAAATATTTTTAGTTGATGCAAGATTTCTTTTGATCTTAGATACTCATGCATCACTCCATACTCTTGTAGACAAAAGAAAGTTTACATGTTGTTGAGCTTCAAATGTGGTATGTACATTAGTCCAAAATTTAAAACTTCTTAACTATACAACACAAGATTTAGAAAGCACCAATATGTTCATTGATCATTTAATCCAACATTTAATTGCATCCTTGATAATGATTTAAGATCTAATAGGAATGAGATATGAAATTAATCCCATTTTTATCTCAAGGATTCTTACATTCCTCATATTTATTAGAAAGTACTGGCTAGGAAAGAGGTTCTTGAAAACAATCTGAAAAATGGATTCCTATCACATGTAGGTCACATTTGTGTTATTATTGAGGAGTGTAAGTACAATATGTACAAATCTCACTATAGTCTCATATAAGTTCACTTCCATTTAAAGGAGATGGTGAAAATTTTAGAGGATGTATTTTACTAGCCAAAACAACATGAGTGTAAAGATTGGATCTTTCTTAATCTATGTCATTAAACAATTATCTAGTAAAACATAAAGAAATTATTTAACCCAACAAGTTCCTAACAAGCTTGTAATCTATATTCATGGATTTCTTGTCGGATCTCCCTAAGAGTAGAAAGAATCATGACTATTGTAATACCCCAAAATTGGCACCTTATAATTTCAATCAATTTTGGTGCATTTTCTTCAATTTTACATCATTAAAGTCCTATTTTACTAGGCAATTTTCTCTCTCTTACCTGACATTATTTGACTTTGTGTCAATTTCAAAAACCCTAAATTGCATTAATCTTACACTATAATTAATTCCTAAGTATTCGACTTTATTAGCTAAATAATCCCTATGATAAATTGATTTAATTCTAAAGTCCTAAATGCTTTAAATTAAATTAAACCTACCCCTTTAGCAAATACACATAAAAAAGAATTAATATTATTTGGTTATTCAAATGGATTATCTTATTTGGATTTAATAATTCAAATTATTCGAAGGGTCACCCATATGTGGCAAGAATTATTTCTTTTAATTAAGTAATTCCTCAATATTTGTCTCAATTGGGAATGAAGAGTCAGCCATTTTATTTCAAGAAACTCTTCATCCTCTCTCCTAGATTTTCTATATTATGAACCTTCTTTCTCATTCGAAAAGGAGGCAATTGTGAGAGCATCTAAACTATAGCAAAATTTAGTCTCAATTATTTTCATATTTTCAAGCTTTCATTGCACTTTAGTTTAATTCTCATTTAGTGTAATTGCATTCTCATACTAGTGTAATTTTGTTATTTGCTATTAGCTTAATTTTCATATCTCTTTCATGTTCTTAGATTAAAATCTGCACTTCATTCTTAGATTAATCGCACATTCATCTTACATTAATGGCATATTCATCTTAGAGTAATTGCAATTTGTTCTTCTTTCAAGCTTTCAAAATCCTTCGTATTAGTTTGGTTGTTGGCTCTCATTCTGAGAGTAGTTGAAACACCCTGGCTAATTAGAAGGCAATAGGTTGAATCGATAGATATTGCGAATTGAGTAATCCATACTCACTTTCATGATTTCGATGATGGAGCAATAACTATGTTGTGTATATGGATGGATTAGAGGTCCATGTTTAGCTATAAACAACTGTACATGACATTGTTGATAGATTCTCAAATATGCCTATTATTATCCTTGCAATAAGGGGTCTCTACAGAAGGTACTATAAGTTGTTATTTGGAAATGTACAAGATCATTTTATAAGATATAAATGTTGGGTTACTTAGTCAATGTGTGTCTTCCTTATGGTATAACTTATACACAAGATGCACATTAATTCATCAAAAAAGAGGTGAGAAACCAAATATTGTGAACAACATGATTTTGCAAGATAATACATGCCACAATTAGACAAGTCATTGATGAACTAACTTGTTAGAATATTTCTTTAGTACTGCACTTTTCCATGACTTGTGCCTCCACGTTGCAATCATCTTAAACCTATAATGATTATTAAAATAAATGAGATCCATCAACTTAAACACAATTGGTATTTCTTAATATCAAAGGATAAAATATTCAAAAATATTTTTTTGTTAATAATAATATATATAAGGCTGATGTTATGTTCCTTAATTATGTCATTCACGAAGGTTTGAATACCTCAAATGTGCAGTAAATAAGGGATGGGTCCAATATCACATGGGATGAATTTGGGAGAATATATATCACTCAATCCTTGACTCTAATCCAAAAGAAGTTGATTATTTGTGTAATTTAACTATGTTCACAATACTAAGAAGTTCGAAAATCACCTAGAATATACATAAAACAACTGAAATAATGTTATTTAACAAAAACATATTTTTTAGTCAATTAGTCCATGCTTTGCCGGTGAAGTTGAATGGTTCTTAATGAGCCCATTAGAGATCAAGTCTTGTTGAGTGCAAGGCTTTGGCAGATCATAATAGAAGATGTTAGCCTTTAGTCATAGATACCCCTAAGTCCTTTACTCTTAGCTCCCCCTCCTCTCCTAGAAAACATAATTTTTTTATTGATTCATTATGTTTCATATGAGATAATTATTGAAAAGATGAAAGATTTTCTTCCTCTCAAAGCAAGAGTCTTTGATGGCCGGATCTATTTTACTATCTATGTTTAAGAAGCTGTGTATGCTCCCCAATAATCTGTGTAAGGAAAAGTCTCTCAAAATTGAAAATTTAGGCACGGGCTAAGCTCCCTACAAAATGTACCAAAAAATGTCAAACCTTTTTTTTTTCAGATTCATGAAAACATAGTGATTTTTTTTCAATTTTTTTGTGGTTTTCAACCATAAAATATGCAGATCATAAAGAATAGATGCTAAAAATTTCACGAAAATCTGTTGTGTTTTCTAATTTTTGAAATTTGATCAATAGTACATTTTATAAGAAATTTAGCCACAACCAAAAATTTATGCATTCATGTCCATTAAAGATGAATCGTAATCGTACTGATTTTTACCCAAAACAATGCGGCAGGCACCAGAGTGAAGAATATACAGCGGCCTTTTGGGAATCAAAGCCTCGAGCTGGGGTCATCCTATGACTAGTGAATTAACTTCCTGGAAGAGCATAACAGCAAGAATAGGTATATGTAATTGTAAGTTTTCCAAAATAGGAAATATAGCCTAGCCTAGCCTACTCTATTATTGTTGATTTGTTTTATATACAGCCCATCACAATTGTGGGACACATAACATTTCAAGTGAAAGTAAGAAATCTTGACAGAGATAGACAAGGCAGTTGAAAAGGAATACAAACAATCCAAACTCAGCGGTGGAAAGGAGGCTTCCTATTGTGGAAAGCCCAATAATTAGGGAAGTTCTAGTAGCTCTGTATAATTTACCACTCAATCTGTACTTCTGTCTAAATATTTGTCATGTAGGAGAATAAAACATACATAAAACCCAGCATACAAGAAATCCGTAATGCTGACATCGTTAAGATGATGGATCTCCCTAGAGAATTGGATTTACCCTTCGTGTCCTTATTTCCTTTCTCCATCGTTCTACCATGACTAACTAGGGCCTCCTTACCCATCTCAAAATACTTCCTTTGCACCTCTTTAGATAGCAAAGAAGCAACGAATTCCTCCATCTTGAAAGCAGTTATTATACTTCAAATGGTCATAACAAGTTGATCTTGCGAGTCCAAATAATAGCATAGTAGAAGCATGAATTTCTCTTGATCATATATCTTGATGTTGATAGAACCGAATTGGGAAATAAGCATGTTAAATGCATACATGTGATCAGCAACGAATTCTCCTTCATCCATCCGGAGAGAATATAATTTTTTTTCCAAGAATAACTTATTTAAAAAAATTCCCTTATAAATGTCACCAAGATTCTTCCAAAGCTTAGTTACAGTCTTTGCTTCATGGACATTGAGGAGCACCAAGTTAGCAAGAAAATGTCTTATTAAATCCTTGGCTTTTTAATCCTTTGAATTCCCTCATTTGTTTCATTTAATTATGATTATGATCTTCCATGTTTGGGTGCCAAGGTGGAGGGGGAGTATTGGAGCCAAATTAGTGTCATTTCACAAAGAGGTAATCCAAGATGTTGGGATGTTTCGAATGAATATTCTTCTTTGGACACTTTATTTGGTTCTTTAGAACACTCGGAAAATGTATAGAAACGACTCCTTAGATGTAGTATTTGAGAGAAGTAAGGATAGGTTGAAGCATAAAGAGTTTTTTCACAAGTACACAAGCATTTCTAAGTTGGAGGCATAGAGGACAATGAAAATGAATGTATTGTAATCTAATTTAATTTTAAATAATGCATTCTTGTCATTTCTTAGATTGGCAAAAAAAATTCATGCAAGGGTTTCTCAACATAAATCCTAGGTTAAATGATAATCTTATGGAATTTATTTTTACCTTATTTGTTCTATATTGTGGTAATGGTATTCATGATTTATTGTTTTTATAAATTTGCATAAAGTAGTATTAATGAGCTTAATATGATGGCTTATTTCAAACATCATAAAAGAAGATAGATCTAATCATGGTAATTTTGTATTAAAAAAACTATTTTTTTTAGATTTACATATGATTTTTAGATTTTCATATTGTATAAGTTGAAGCCTTGTATCTCATCCATTGAAGACATAAATGGATTATTCACATAGAGATTGAAATTTTTAACGTTGGGTATGAAAGCTCATATTTTTCTTAATTAGAGTTATTTAAATATACTTTAAATTAAAATATAATTTTTATATTTTTAGACTGTAGGAATTCGGTAGCTCCCTATAAATTATCGTGCATTGGATAAACTTTCTAATGTGACTTTTGGTGTTGTGATACATCCCCATATATCACATAGACTAGGAGGGAGACTAGACCTCGTGACCTCATGCCTAGTTAGGAGGTTTATGTCAATCAAGCCACATCCCTAGCCCAAAAATAGCTTTTTTATAAGGATTAATATGAAATTAATTCTAATAAATATTTATGAAAATATTAATTGTCACAAAAATATTAGTTTATTTGTAAATATTAAATACAATCAATTTTGAATTGTTATTCTTCTATTGAAAATTAAAATGAAGACAAAAGCACATCATTTGAATTACCAAAAATATATAATTAATTATGATAGGTTAAGCCGTAACTTTAATATTGGAGAATTAGAGAAACTATAAACTATAAAATGACATTAAAAGGGGTAACATATAGTGGGGGCTTAGTGAAAATTTTGCCATCATAAGTTTAAACCCTAGGATGTTAAAAAAGACAAGTATAAGTGTTTGGTCCTATTATGGCCAACTCAAATGTCAAAATACAATGCATACACCAAATAATTGATGATATATATATATTAAATTTTATAACAATATTTTATTTATAATAAAATATATTTATGCATGATGTCTATATTATTATTTATAAATAGTGTCATGCATAATACAAAAAAGTTGGATCAATAAAGTCATAGCTCAAAATTTAAAGTGGGATCAAGTCTAGAGTAGAGCATAGAAGCATAAATTTACAAATGATCACTAAGTGAAAAGAAAAGTATCAATAGGAGGGGTGCATGATCATAGGTATTTGACTTGACCCATACATTAGTGGAGTCGAAAGCATCCATCATTATCATCTTGATTTTCTTTAGTAGCAACATAGATATAAGAAATAACAAGAGCCAATGAAGGAAAGTTGTCAGATTTTCCTATTGAGCAAATCTCATCACCAGTAGGTGACTATGAAGCTAAGACGTGTCTAGAAGGTCATGACTAGTCTTGTTGAGCATGATCTCTTCTCACTAGATGTGAAGAGACGTAAGAATGAGCCTCTTTATTCCTATGAGATGACTAGCCATTTCGTCGATGATGGAGAATGACCTATAATAGACATGAAGGTTGGAGGGACAGTGACAATAAACATAATGCATTGCCAAATAATCTAACATTATCTAGATTTAAATAACTTTATTGACTTACACTTGAATCTATATAAGAACATAAGAAAAAATCATACATTTGAAACAAATTAAAAAAAATTGGTCAATAGAACATTGAAAAGAATACATCTTTTAAAATGCTAAAGGTATGTATAAACTCTTAATTACATTGTTTATACATCCAATATTGTCTTTCTCATTATTCTCTTCATACTAATGATCATTGTTTCCCTTATTATCGTACTAAAAGCTGGGCTGTTTCCAGATGGACTAATCTGCTCTTCTGACAGGAATTTAGTTTTGAAGAATCTAAATACCTTTATAGTACCTCGAGATCCATATAAATAATAATAATAATAGTTTTATAATTACATAAAGATACCAAAAAGCAAAGCATAAAGCTAACATCCAATTAGAATAAGAACAAATGAAGAATAAATCAATAAAGATAGTGGTCGATTTTTCAAATTTCTTATCTGATACCTTGCACTGCTCCACATATTAAACTCTTGGAGGCATATGGACGTTAGCTTATTGCACCAAATTTCCACACTGACATCTCATACCATTATGTTTGATTTTTATATGCATGGATTCTTCTTATTGCTCTGGTGGAGATTCAATCCTAAATATAATTATTTTAGATTCACGAGCTGGATTGACTGTGACAATGAATTATATTTATGGGATCTATGTTGCAAAATATAGTTTGTTAGAAAGCTCATGAAGATATTTTGTGATAAGTGGTAGGAATAGATTCATTAACTTATTAGAGTAGCTTTTGATATCAAACAAACGTCCTTATATTTATAAAATTTTGAATGATTTGGGTCACTTTTGTGATTATCGTTCTGATCTCTACAAGTGCAATTAAAATCTGTGAGTAGATCTAAATATATACATATGGATTTGAATTCTGTTAGATATAATTTTTGAAAATGGTGTTTTCATTTGTATAAATGAAACGATTATGTATGTAGATATGGTTTAGGATCTTGTTAGGCAAGAGGATTCTCTCCTAGTGAAATCATTGTTACTAACTTAACTATACAAAACAAAAGATCAAATACACTATAAAAATATGCAGTGTCTCTCCTAAGTATGGAGATTGGTATGGGGATTGGTGATTGAAGCAAATGTTGCAATCTTAGTATTCTATGAATACTTCTTGGATGATCACTTGTAAAGTGGGATTGGGAACTCTTTCAGTATTTATGGTTGATGTAAAACTACAACAAGTTTTGGTCTAAAATGCAAGATTCTGGTATTTCTATTAACAAATACTTAATTTGATTTATAACAATTAGATTATAGAATTCAACAAAAATCAATTTTAAAAATAATTTACATACTTTTAATTTTCTGATTTAAAATCTAATTCAGGTAAAGGAATGGATGTAGTGAATGTGGGAACCTAATTCTTAGTGTTATTTATATATGCATATATCTTGACTCTATTTAGGTGTTATGGGTTGTTATATTCTCATTTTCATTTCCTTTCATTATATCAATTTGAAGTGTTTATCAATACCTATTTATCGTCTCTTATCAAGAATCAAGGTTTGTAAGATCTCGAGCTAGTTACTCTCACCTATCTAGGATAGAGGTCCTCCAAGATATCATGTTCTTTCCTTTAAGTCATTGGTGGTATGCATGGAATTGAAATCTCAGTTCATCCTTGTATGCTTCCCTTAAGTTATTTGGGATATGCATGCAACCAAAATGTTAACTCTTCATATGGCTTTTGGGGGTTGACTAAATTGTTTCCATAGACACATTTTCAAAATGACTTAGGTTATTTCAAAAGGCCATTAGGCTCTTGAATAACATAAATTCCTTATATAGCCAAACTTGACAAAAATTCCAACCTAGTATTTTACCTAGAACAATCACCCAAAAATAATTTAAAGTACACATCGAAATTGAACTAAAACTAAATGATAACATGGAAAAAAAAATTGGTAATGTTCATTTGTTGTGCACCTAGATTCTATTTCATCAAACATGTTGAGCAATAATAATGTGAGATTGAAGTCACAAAATGAGATAAACTATTGGGTATGTCTAGGATCATGGTATGCCAAAAAGTGGCGATGTGAAAAAGAAGTCTTGATTGATACACTCTTTGAAAAATAACTATAACTTTCAAATATTATAACATTTTTGAAATCTGAAATATACATCACATTCTATGCTTCACCTAATACAATAATAATAATAATAAATTATTTCAATTTGATGAAGTTTAGACTAAGTTAAGGTGGTCAGACACAAGATTTTTTATATTCTGAAAAATTTGTAGCAGAAAAATCATAATTAATTTTTTACTTGGAAAAAAAATTTTAAAAAATATACATCACATCCAGACATGAGTTTACTACTTTTATCTACAATCTTATAAAAAAAATTATCATTTGATTTTTTTTAATGTGGTTAAACATACACCTACTTTTTATCTTTCTAGTCCTGATTGATAGACTTATTGAAAAATAGCTATAACTTTCAAACTATACAAAATTTTTGAAATCTAAAACATGTGTCACATTCTATGATTTTCCTACTACAAGAAAAATAAAAAAAGGTTTTCAATTTGGTAAAGTTTAGACTAAGTTAGTGTGGTCAAACACAAGAGTTTATGTATTTTGGAAAAGTTGTAGAAGAAAAATCATAAATAATTATTTACTTGGAAAAAAATTACAAAAAACTATGTGTCACATCCGTACATGAGTCTACTACTTATATCTATAATCTTCTAAAAGAAAAATTATTATTTGATTATGTTTAAGGTGGTCATACATTCACCTACTTCTTATTTTTTTCCTAAAATTTTCGCACTACTACATTAAAATTTTAAATTTTCAACATATAGAATAATTTTTTTTTCAAAAAAGGCCTAGTATGTTAGAAAATAAATTAAATTTTCTACATATTCTCTTCTTACATATTTTTTATATAATATTTATAACTTGTTCAAATGTTTATGTCAACTTGCCTAAACTTAATTTTCTGAATTTTCATTGCCACTTAAGGACCTAGTTTGGCATACCATGATCCTGCACATACCCTATTAGAACTACCCTTTATAAGTGTAAATGATCTACAACAAGATGCTATACTATAACACACCCATACAATCTTTCTTCCTTCACCTCTTTTAGCATCTATCTAGGACAAAAACATCCTCCTCCACTAAGTGCATTTTCAAACACTATTCACTCTTATGGACTCATGTCCACCATTGGTCAACCTCCTCCTCCAAGAACTTCTATTATTATCTATCTTCTTATCACATTCATCACTTCATCTCCTTCTTGTAAGTTTAAACCCTCTATAGTCTAACATCCTTCACTGAACATATTGCACTCCCCCCTTAACTCTGATTAGATTCAAAGAGCCAAAGTTTGACCTCCTAAAAAAAGGTTTCTTAAAACTAACTCTAGATTCTCGTCATCTATAGATATGTCATCAAATTGTTCTATCATACTTTTCTCTATAAAACCACTTTCTTTATGCTCCACATCTCGACATATTACATCACCTCCATGCCCTCCAAAAAAAACTCAATTAATTTTACAAAATCATCTTTCTCCTCTTCAACTATTGTTACAACATTATCTCTACTCTTTGTTATAACATCCCCTCTTCTCTTATCCCCTATCTTTTCTACAACACTACCCTCTGCTATATTTGAACTACCATCACTCCTTCCATATCTTCCCAAAGGCATTCTCTACAATTGCAATCTCATGTTTCTCCTCTAGCACTACATTTTCAATATCCTTCACACAAAAATACATCTTCTCCTTTCATTTATTTTTGTCCATTATTTCGGTGGTCTTTCTCAACCCTTTCAATATATTGTTTATCTCATCAATTCCATCCTTGTACATCATCTCTCTCCCTAAAATAACTAAAATCCTTAAAGTCTTTTGCAAAATCAATATCTCATTATATTCCTCTTTTTCATCTTGATCACCATACATAACCTCTTAGAAGATATAATATCTATAGCGCAATAATATTATCTTCATACACTTTTTATGTTTTCATCACCTCATAGTTCTCCTTTAGCAATATCATTTCTCTTCCATACCTACAACACAACCTCACTTTCACAGCTATCCTAGACCCAATAAAGGATTTTCAAAGATACACTTCTAAATTTTTCTGTAAACTCTTTCTCAATGGTGAATTTCATGTATCTTCTACCCAAACTCAACCTCTATTGAAGGGTATCCCACCATATCAATCTTATCTATGAAATATTCTCTGTCATATTTTTAAATATAATCTATTGAAAATAAACTTTAAAAGATGCACATCTATGTTTCATCTACCCACTTCCATCATGGAGAATTGTATTACACCTTCTATTGAACTTTAATTATATTTGGAGGATATCCAACACACTCTCAGTTGCCAAACTCTCACACCACACTCATACCTAATAAGAAAACCTAATATATTACCATTTAATACAAATAGGGCTAGGGCACATTATCATTCTACTCAACCTCATATCACAACCACTCAAAATAAATAGTAACACAATAAAAAATAAAGAATCTATTTGATTCTATTACAATTGCCTCTATTCATGTTACATTATTTATCATGAAATCACATAAAGACTAACTAACATGGAATATTTTCTCTTTATCACTAGGCAAATTCACCTCACACTCAATTAAACTTTATTTTGATTTCTTCTTGGAAAACCTCTCATTCTCTTTTATCATTTAAAACCTTCTTCATCTTCCTTTTTAGTCAAACAAAGACCCCCCCTACCATTTGTGACTCCCATTTATCTTCATAGTGTCGAAGTGAAATTATTCCATGATAAATTCAACCAAAACCCTCTAATGAAATCCACCAATTAAAACCCACATCCATATTTTCATGTAATTTCATCTTCATCGTCACCAATCATCTTTACCAAAGTTTCTATCATTGACAACTTTTCAAAGATTACTTATCACCCATTCTCATGTCTTTTTTACCTTTTTGAGCTACTAGGTAAGGTTTTAGAAAATGTTTAATTTTATTTAATTTCAATTTGGGTGTCAAAGATTGGTATATCATCCTACCTAATTTTCCTTTCTTTTAATAGGTAGATACTAGCCCAAAAAATTGATTTCAAAATATCATTACCTTTTTATCTTTCAAGGTTCAAGTTATAATGGTCCCTTGCCTCTTTTCCACTTTTTAATATCAAGGTATGAGTTAGCCTAAAACCAAAAACTCCTTATATCTTTATTTGTACTTATTGGGATTAAAAGAGCCTTATTCTCTCATTTTCATTTTCCTCCATAGCATTAGGTTGAGATATTTTTGGGTTCCTAATGACCAACACTTATATCATGAATTGATGTTCTTTGAGATCCTAAGCTTGTCACTCTCATCTGTCAAGGATCACAGTTCTCTAAGATCACGTGCCTTTTCCTTTAAGGCGTCAAGATTATGTGTGGAATGAGTCAGTGCACCAAGATGGAGTGCAAAAGAGTGGCCACCTCCTTGAAAAAAACCAAAAAAATTCATAACTAGCTCAGGTTATTCAAAATTTGAAAAACTAGGCTTGGCAAAGCCAAGCCACAAAAAATAATAAAAACACTTATGTAATTCAAAATGCATGTGTGTTTTGACTCATTCTCTTCATGCTAAAACTGAGTTTCGAGGAGAGAGGAGGAAGATAAATCACCAAAACTTGAGCAGGTTCTTGTTGTAATTGAATTTTATTTCCATATTGTTCATTTTGCAACCATGTGATGCCATCGAATAGGTAAGAATTTTTATTATTATTATTTTTGTTTCAATTTTGATTGAGTAGGGTTTTTTGAATTGATTTAAGTTTTTTAATTATTTTGATGTTAGATTCAGAAAATAATCCTTGGCCATGAAAGAGATAGAAAATACCTCTTCAAACACCTGAAAATCTTGATAATGATAGAAATGAGAAATAAGAGAACCCTCCAAATGTAGTCCCACAATAAGAAAACCCACTTCCAAACCCAAATCCATCACCAAACCTGAATCCAAACCCCTTGTGTCCTCCAATAGGTCATGTTGATGCCACACAAGAGGACCTTATCAATCATCTTTAATAAAATAGTGCCCAAATATCCATATTGGTTAATAGGCTGAGGTCCTCTAGTTTTGAGCACCACTCATCCCTTGCCACTTCCTTAGAAAGAATGGACAATAGTGCGAATGAGGTGTCTAAGGAGGTTACAACATGGGGTTCATGGAGGGATACATGTTGTGCATTTTAAGCCGATAGATTGTTATATGATCAGGTGAAAAAAAAGAGGATACTTAAAGAAGACATATGTGTTTGATCCTATTAGTAGTAACTCCCTAGAAGTTACTACGAATCAGTTTCCCATACATTGGTGTATTCATAATAGGATGAGAGTTGTGTTTTGGGATAGATGGTATATGGTCTTTGACCAACCACCCTGTAATAATTGGGAGATGCCTTTATATTTTTTGAGAAAGATATATTGTGAGTTTATCATTGGAGAGAAGCCAAATTACTTTGAAATCTAGTAGTTCTAGGGTAGAGTGAGAGGCTCTATGTAGGATAGAGTTGGGGCCCATAGGGTAGTAGAGCCATAGAATAGGAGGTGTCTAGATAAAAACCCATAATTCATGTTGTCATCCCAGTAGTAGTGGAGTCTATTTATTTATGGACCCTTCAAGCAGCTAGATCATTGACTGATGTCATTATTGAGCACGGTACATAGTTAGTTGATGTAGAGGGTGGATTAGCACCTGCACCACCTCCATCATCATCAAATGCTCCATTTCGCTCAACTCATCCCATTGAGCATATGTGCCACACCTGTCAGGGTATATGTGTTGGGGTAGATACCAATGCGAATGAGGATGGATCATCATCCCATTCGTGTACACATTATGGGAGTAGATGCCAAGTGTTTTCTACTGAGGATGTGGCCCTCATAAATGACCTATTGATGATGGTGTTTTCTATGAGACGGGCGTAAGTATGTTTATTTGTATTTTGACATGTTATTAATTTTAATCACCTAAATCTTATAAAACTAAATAGAATTTTATTTAGAGAAAAAAAATTGATATATGAATAATATGCATTGCAGGGAGCAATAGATGATACACAGAGCACACCATAAAGTGCTCATTCGACTAGATGTGCATGTGTCTCTTTACAACGGAGGTATAGTTTTTAAATATTCATAAAAATAGAATTATTTCTTGGTGTGAAGATATGTTTTCTTAATCTGTATATTTATTTGATGTTTTATAGGGCTTGTCCAGGGTTGAGATGTCCAAAGTTGATGACATGACACTTTTTGTGATTGACTTTGGCCTAGAGAGCTTTGCGGTATCATATTTTTCACACCTCTTATTTATAATTTTAATTGAACCTATGTGTTATCATATTCATTTTGCTTATGTTAATTTTATTTCTGTTAGGTTACCCCACCTAGCTCCAAGACACTAAGATGAAAAAAGAAATCCTCAAGGACACCCAAAGTACAAAAGGTAATTTAGTACAATTTATTTTTTTTGTTGAGATGTATTATGATTAAAGATGTACATTTATACTGATCAATGCACATGTCTTATTTTTTCTTTATATAGAAACAATTGGGTTTTAAATAATTAATGAATGCACCAGATGTTGCTAATGTTCAGGAGTGGGAAGGGGTAACATTTTTATATTTACTTTCGACTGCTTTCTTGTTTGTTCAAAATCTCTTAGAAATCCTTCCTTTATGACTATGATATATGTTATTATTTTCATAGAGGAAACGGTCATAGTAGCCTCATCAATGGTGATCCCTCCTAAGAGTATAGGAGAGCTATATGAGGTTTTGGTATGTGTGTGTGTGTGTCTGTGTGTTAAACATATGGATTTAGATACGAGTACATGCATTTTTACTTTTGTAGTGTTTGTCATCAACTTTGGGTTATTAACTTGTATTAATTATCTTTTACCTATTACAGCTCCCTTTACGACTTCCTACAAACCCTTTACTATTCTAGTTTTTTAGGAGTCCTCGCCCACAAAGGAGCCCATCAACATTTCTACTCATCCCAAGTGCAGAAGAAAGAGATCAAGTAATCAACAATTCAATTGCCAAAAAATTAAAGTCTAGTATTTAGTTATTTTGATAGTATATGGAGATAAGATATTCAATTTAGCATTTGAATTGTTCTTGTACAGACACCTAGTGAGCCATGTACTACTTTGAAGAGGCTCAATTTTGATGATTCGGCACAGTCATATATATTGATAGAGATATATAGATCTAGTTGTGGTCATTGATTAACTAATTTTTTGTATATATTCAATATTTGCATTGTATATATCGACCTTGACATGGCACATTTCACATTTTTGTAACTATTATTGATTTGGCATCCATGCCATTTTTTATATGTACATGATTATTGTTTATTTTGATATATATGAAACTTGATATTTGATCAAATTTGTTCATTGTGTGCATATCATTGAATTTCAAAACTTAGTTTTTTGTAGTTAATCAAACATGTTTACATTCATTATTTAATATAATAGAATTGAAGCATATTTATGAAAGTCATTGTGGCGTGAATAATGTAATCAAAGCCATATGTGACTTAATTTGATGTAATATGGCATGAAAAGACAAAATATGTAATGATTTTGTCTATTGTGTCAAATTGTCCTAATTGACCAAATAAGGGTCATAGGAAGATGCATATTAATGGGTGGTTTTTGTGGTTTCTATTTCTTGTGGATTTTTTTTGGAACAGGTTGGTGAAAAGTGTGAAATACCTTATTTTACCAATGTTTCTTAGTGACCCTTAGGGACACTCTGGTTTCTTTTTCTCACAAATGTTCGAGGGACTCTATGGGTGAGACAAGGTTGTCACTAGCATTTACTCAGCCAACTAGAGATAATGTAGCAGACGATTCAATCACAGCATGAACGGATTGAAAGATACCCAATGCTGCTCAGTTCAATTAAGCAACATTGCAAATTTTGACATAAACCAAGATAGGAATGTCAAATTATAATTAAGAAGAATATCCCAAAACTAAGATGGGTAATTATAGGGCTCCATAACATGGTCATGTAGAACCTGATGATTTTTTGATACCTCACACGAGCTCCAAGATATGCCAAAAGAAAGATCATTGCCCAATGTTGCTTAGTGACCCTTAGGGACACTCTAGTCTGGTGTTCTCGCGAACATTTGAGGGACTCCATGTGTGAGACAAGGTTATCACTAGTGTTTACCTGACCAACTAGAGCTAATGTTGAAGATGTTTCAATCCCACAGAGAACAAATTGAAAGATAGCCAGTGTTACTCATTTCAATTGAGCAACATTGCAAATTTTGACATAAACCGAGATAGGGATGCCAGATTAAAATGAAGGGAACTATCCCAAAAATGAGATAGGTAATTGTAGGCCTCCATAAAATGGTCCTTTAACACATAATGATTTTTTGATACCTTGCATTATGTCTAATAAATGCCCCAAAAAATATTGTTGCCCAATGTTACTTAGTGACCCTTATGGACACTCTAGTCTGGTGTGCTCATGAATGTTTGATGGACTCCATGTGTGAAATGGGGTTTTCACTATAATTTACCTGGATAACTAGAGCTAATGCATCAGATGGTTTGATCCCACAATCAATAGATTAAAAGATAGCCAATGGTGCTCACTTCAATTGAGCAACATTGCAACTTTTGACATAAATCGAGCTATGGATGCCAAATTAAAATTTAGGGGAATCTCAAAACAATGAGATAAGTAATTGTAGGCTTCTATAACACAGTCCTGAGCACCTAATGATTTTTTGATACCTCACACGAGCTTTGAGATATGTTCCAAGAAAGATCATTTCCTAATGTTTCTTAGTGACCATTAGGGACACTCTAATCCATGGTGCTCGCGAGTGTTTGAGGGACTCCATGTGCAAGATGGGGTTTTCACTAGCATTTACCTAACCAACCAGAGATAATGGAGTAGATGATTCGATCCCATAGAGAATGGATTTAAATATAGCCAATGTTTCTCATTTCAATTGAGAAACATGGCAACTTTTGACATAAACTGAGATAGGGATGCCAAATTACAACCAAAGGGAATATCCCAGAACTAAGATAGGTGATTGTAGGCCTCCATAATATAGTCCTATAGAACTTTAGGATTCATTGATACCTTGCACGAGCTCTGAGATATGCCCCAAGAAATATCTCTTCCCAATGTTTCTTAGTGACCCTTAGGGACACTCTAGTCTAGTGTGTTTGTGAACTTTCAAGGGACTCTGTATACGAGATGGGGTTGTCACTAGCATTTACTAGGCTAACCGGAGCTAATGGAGTAGATGATTCAATCCCATGGCAAATGGATTGAAAGATTGCCAATTTTTCTCATTTCAATTGAGCAACATTGCAACTTTTCACATAAACTGAGATAGGGATGCCAAATTAAAACAAAGGGGAATATCCCAAAAATGACATAGGTAATTGTAGGCCTCCATAACATGGTCTTTTAGAACCTAACTATTCAACAATACCTTATATGATATCCAAGATATTTCCCAAGAAATATATTTTCCCAATGTTGCTTAGTGACCCTTAGGAACACTCTGGTCCAGTGTGCTCGTGAACGTTCAAGGGACTTTGTGTGTGAGACAAGGTTGTCACTGGCATTTACCCAGCCAACCAGAGCTAATGGATTAGATGATTTAATACCACAATGAATGGATTGAAATATGGCCAATGTTTCTCATATGAGATGAGCTTTTGCAGTCACATCCATGTTATGGTGCTTAAAAAATACTTTTTTTAAAGATATGTCTGAACATGTTCTTAATGGTAATTAATATTTAAGTAAGAAATTTTTAAATTGATTGCACACTTATTTATTGTTGAACGTACAAAATAAAAGACAAAAGTTCAAAAGTAAATGCCATATTCTTCAAATGTTGGGATTAAGAGGATTGAAAACATGTATTTCAATAATATATTTGAAAATCAGGCCCATTGTACCTTTTATATACAAAATTTGGCATCTAACATGCACATGATAGCTCATTGCCCCTTTTTAACATTAAAATTGGCATCTAATATGCACATGGCAGCTCATTACATCTTTTATATACAAAAACTGGCATCTAACATGCACAAGACAGTTCATTGCTATTTTTTTACATAAAAATTAGCGTCTAATATGCACAGGGTAGCCCTTTTTAATACAAAATTTGGCATCTATTTATGCACATTACATATCATTTTCATTTTGAAGTACAAAATTTAGCCTCTAAATATGCACATAGAGAACCTCTAAGATATACACAAAATTGTCAAAATCATTCTACCATATTGTAGAATCATTCTTCTAGATTGCCCAAAATTAGTCAAGAGAACTTTCTGGATCATCTCTAACCCTTATAATGTCAATTATTTCCTCATGGTCAAATTCATGAACTTTCCACAAATTCTTGTTAAGAGATCTTCCACAATACTTAATCAATTTAATATTTTTTGAAGCAATAAGGTTAGAGTAATGAAGAATATGTCTGTGTCTCAAAGTCCTCAAATAACTAGGCATTAGAATTCTTGATTGGATACCTCCATTTTATAGAGTTTAATAACCAAATCAATGCAAAGTGTAATAAAAGGAGTTTAATAGGTATGAATGCATCTGGACACAATAATGGTACCTTCTAAGCCATGTCCCTGCGATAACAATGGATCCTATTGGGTACTAAAAACCCTCTCCATCAATGATTGTAGTTGTCAATTTCTTTTTTGTTTCAATACAATGACACAAAAAAAAAATGTTCCTTCTTCATTGTTCTCATATGCAATGATTTCATATACATGACCTTCATTTAATAGAAGGATTAGTTGATACCAAAATCTACATTTAAAATTGATTTAACCTACGAAATCTAGATAAATTACCTAGTTCAACTAGGTCTGATGCGTGGTCAAAATTCATTGATGCTTCAAACTGGTTCATTTGTAGTTCTTTGGGAAGTTGATATGTATCTAGGGTTTCCAAAGGTCTACAATACCATTGGTCAACCCACTCTTTTGATTCACATTCATCCCATACAAAATGCATACATGAAGAGAAAAAGCATGCAATTTGTCTAGTATAAATAGCTAATGATGTTTCCTTTGAACTTCTAAATGAATACATGTTGCTTGATCTTGTAAGTGTAAAACAATATAGATAGTTTTCAATGTTGGATTCGCGTATTAACCCAAAAAAATCTAGAAACCATAGAGATAGATGCATTACCTGGTCCCATCGTAGAGTTACACCATTGCATAATTGTTTCTACATATATTAACACTGCGCCACCTTCATACTTCATTTCATCTCTAGTAAGAGATCTTTTCACACATGCTCATGTACCATCATTCTCTCCCTTTCCATGCCCTACATCATTGAAATTCCAAAAATGTTGTACACCACTTTTCACATACATCCTACTCAACCTATAGAACATCCTTGCATTCTTAAATTATGCAGTGCAATTGTCCAGCCATATTAAATGTTGGTTGTACCTTATACCTCTTTCCCTTAAACTATCATAGAAGACTGTAAAGCATCCTTGCACAAAATTTGAGGAATGAGTATGATCATCACTAATATAGAAGTAATACTCTCTTATAACCTTTATGTCCTCCTCTATTCTATAATGTGCATGCACAAATGCTATGTGTACAAAAATAGTAAGTTGTGTAGAGTGGTAAAATATAAGTTGCTCTTCATTTTGAGGTTTCAGTGTATAATTATCATGAAAATCAACTACTAATGCAGGGGCATTCTAGGGTACTCGGTGAATTTGCATGGTGGTGTGCTATTTTGGTTTTTTGGTACTCGGTTGTAGCTTTAACTGATGGTCTCGGTTATTGAGGGAAGCTCGATCACTGAAGGGACTCGGTGGGGCTTCTTGTGCTCAGTAGAACTGGTGCTTGCTGATGCCTATTTTTCTTGATATTTCTTGGATTGGTCAGTTATTTCACTGATGCTCGGTTGTTTCTCTGCCACTCAGTAGTTCTGGTTTATCGACTGGAGTTCTTGGTGATTTGGTTGGCCAACTTGGTGCATTTATTACTGGTATCTTTTGTTGTATTCTCCTATGTCGATCTAGAGGCCAACATGGAGAATTAAATTATTGTAAGGCTATCTGAGAGCCGAATTGTATTGCATTTAATATTTTTTTGCTAGGAATTAATTATGTCATCCAGCCGACTTGTGCCTGAAGATTAGTATTTAAGGAGTGTTTGGGCAGTTTTTTAGAGTAAATTTGGGGTGGTAGATGAAAATTGAAGTTGTGGAAAAGATAGTGTAGACTTGGATCCTATGAGATCTAGTAGATTAGATTGAATTCTGATAGTTGTGATAGAAGAGCTAGTGGTTTGCATGCTTGGAGACAAGGAGATTGCTTGGTGGCTTGCGAGCACGAGTTCTGATCTACCTTAGGGTTTTCACCAGTTTCTGATTATTTCAGAACTGGACTAGCTGGAGTTGGATTGGATATTGGTGAACTTGTAGAACTATTTCTATTTGTAATTATCCCTAACCCACAAGGCCTTATAGCCAGGCATGTTAATGGAAAATCTGATTTGAGCATATCTTGTTGAGTTATTTCTATTGTGTTGGTTTTTGGCTACAAGGTTGGACTGTCCTTCATTGGATCCACCATCCTTGACTGTGTCAGGTGGTATCAGAGCTAAGTTGATCTTGTTGAGTAAAGGTTGACCTGGCAAGGTTGATCTTGCGAAGTTGATCTTGTTGGTGAGGAGATCGTATGATCTAAGTTGCAGATCTGTGGCACTGAACTTGTGGAATCTTGACCTAGTTGTTCATGCATGGTGGCAGGTTGACCTAACTTACATACAAATTGGAGGTTGTCACAAGGTGGTTGGTGTAGGGTTTTGTTTCCTTGGGTTTTCTTATCTTTAAGGATGCCTCTGAGAAGATTGGACCCTAGAGCGATTGCAGATCTCTGTGATGTTGTAGAATCAAAGATTACAGACAAAGTGAAATCTGATTTCAGATCTGAGATGGAGTTGATGAAGAATGACATGATCATTGAGATCATGAGAGCTATGACTTGTGTACCTCAGAATGGTAGTACTGAGGATGGTTATGAGGAAGCTACTAAAGAATTTGAAGACACTGGATCTAGTGGTGATGACTAGAGGGATAGATCTGGTGAAGAAAGAACTACTCGGTTACATAGATTTGGAGCTCAGTTGAGTAATAGTTACCCAATGGAAGTTTCTACTTTCTCTAGTACTTTTTGTGTGTGTGAATTTTGTACCTAGTTGCAAACACAACACTTCAGTAAAACATTAGATGTTAGCAAAATCAAAATCTGCAAATAAATGAAACTAAGCTAACTAGGTAATTTATTGCCTTGTATTAGGTGCGAGTATGATGTTCTCAGATTGAAATCGAGATCAGTGACAATGCAACACCTAAATGAAAGACTTAAAATGCAAGAGAATGAAAGATTATATGAATGTAGATTAATCTATTTTTTTGTATTTTATGTGCAACAATATGAAAAACTATATGAATCTAAGCTAGATGAATGAAATTGAATGCAAATTTAATTTAAGAATGATATGAATTGATATGAATGCTATGATATGAAAACTATGCAAAAACTATGATCAACTATGAAAGATCTCACAAATCCCTTGTCGCAAGTGCTTAATCCTTCAATCGCCAATTGGCTAGAGTAATTGTGCAAATTCAAGTGTTTTTAATTATGAAGAGTTGAGCCTTGATTTTATAGAAATTCAGGGCTTGAGGATGCATTGAGAAAATCCATAAATCACTCTTGATTAACTTGGGTTGATTTTTGAGTTAACAAAAAATCAGAGATAATTAACTCACAAAAATCATGCAAAAGTAGTGTTTAACTCAAAATAGAGTTTAGATCAAATTTCAACTCATCATCAGATGTTGAGTTTTAATTTTAAAATTGATTGTTAATTTCTAGTTGCCTACTTTTCTGATTGTACATGATTTAATTATAAATTAATTTAATAAATAAAGTGATTTATTCTCAACTTAACTGATTTTTGAATTAAAACAATTGATTTATGGATTAATCAATTATTCAGTCAAACTTTTATTCTAAAACTATATTATTAAAAATTGACAACTCACATTAATTAATTAAATAAGAATTTAATCAATTAGTCGTAAGATTTTTTATTTATTGTCAAAATGAAATAATACAATTTAGGAATAATAGAATTAAATTTAATTAAACAATTAAGTGGTAGTATTAAATCTGATTAATTAAATATTTAGAATATTCAATTAATCAAACTTTAGGATAAATATGATTTATCGCCAAATAATTATTAAATCAAAGATAATTGGGATTCGATAATGTGCAGATGTGCCTTAGGTTAGGACTTTTGTATCGATTTCATTCGATTTGAAGATGTAGGAAGTTAATGAACCTATAGCCCATTTTTAGGGTATTACATTTTGCCCTTCTATGAATTACTGTGCGAAGCGTAGTGGTTCAAAGAATAATATGTGTTTGATGTAGATGTATGAAACTGATTTGAAAGATTAACTGATTCCGAGAAAAAAAACCGATTGAAAGATTTAAAGATGTAAGATTTAGGTCCTGATTGAAAAAAGATAATGTTAACTATAATGGCAATGAACCAGTGGTTATGAAAAAGTGTCAAAATGCCTGATTTTGAACCTTATGATTGCAAAGAAGTGAGTGACCGATTCCAGACCTAATTGTCCCAAAAGAATCATAGTGGTATCACATTCTGAACCCATCAGTTACGAAGAACCAAGGAAATGATGCTAATGAACTGATGGTTATGAAAAGCTAATACAGTTTACAAGATAGATTTAGGATACGAGATTGATATGGATCTTGATGAATCTGATATGCCCCAAGAGATGATAGATTTTCCCCAAGTGACGAGGACTTTAGATGAATCAATAACTAGACATGGTTTTTGTCTTGATCATTGAGAAAAGATTTGATTACAGATTTAGATTTACAGACTTGAATGATGTGTAATACCATGCCCCCTTCGGGATTAAAATCAAAATTTGACAAGAAAATCAGTGTTGAATGGTTTAGAAGTATGTTAATTGATTTGAGAAGTGATTGTATACATTCGAGAACATGTTTTGCATCGTTTGGAGATCCAGAAGACCAAGTTTGACTAGATTTGACCATGAGTTGACCATGGTTGACCAAGTTGAAATTTTGATAGGTTGATGTAAGATAATCAGTTAAGTTGAATTCTGGATTTCTATGATGACTGAAGGTTGATTATGCAAGTAGTTGGTCGTCCTGGGTCTGAAAATTTTAAATCACAATTTTGACAAAGTAAACAATCTTTGATTTTGATTTTGATCCCGAAAATGGGTTCAGAACGTTGAAATTAGCCAGGGGTGCCTACTTGGTGATCTGTTAAGAAGACCTTCATGTGATACTCAGTCCTTATGATATGTTTAGCATAGTTTTCGAGAATCATTAAGCAGTCAAGTTGATTTGGGAAATCGTGAGATAAATGTAATCATACAAAGTGCAAAATGAAATACAAACCTAAGACCTAGGACCTAGTCATTGATCATGTGTTGATTTGTTTTCATCTTTGAACTTTTTTAGGTAATTGGATAAATCAATACAATATCCACTAGTTAGGAAACTATGAATATATGAATATTGATTTGTATGCAAGAGTCAATACAATGCCCACTGGCTAGACAACCATGGACATATGAATATTGATTTTGTTTTCAGAATGTTAGATTAGATATAAGCACCAAGGCATAAATGCCAAGATGACTTGAATATCATGTCCATTTTGATATAGCAATTTGATGAAGGGTGCTCCCCTTAATACCACAACCACATAAGAGAAATAGAGAAACAACAACAATAATATGCAAGAACAAAAAATTGGCTTCTTATTATCTCCACAAATGTGGAATTACAAACTTTCAGAATTACAATATGCAAAGCCACATGGGCATTCCCTTACAATATTCTGTACGACAAAGCCTCGAATCAATACCCAGATCTACTTCCCAGAACTATTCTAAACTCTTAAGACAATAATACAGCCTTCCTTATATAGGCAATTTTCCACCGCCTGGGCAGGTTCCAGAATTTTAGCCAATAAGGCCGACCAAACTTAGAATTATTTTATTTTACATTTTATTACATCATAGTCAGCTCAAGATAACCTTTGAAACCCGAACAGAAATTTTGAAGAAAATTATTTTTTGCCATTTCAGGTGGCCCAACTTCCGAAGACCATAAGTCATCACCAGTTGACCCGATCGGCTATTATAACCCCATTTCGAAAATGCCATGAAGTGCTTTACAGGCTTGACCTGCGCAAGTGCCCGTCACCCAAATTTTTGACCTCATCTGGGGCCTCTAAAGCCTTCAAAACTGATTTCAAAGTTTCTGTACCTTGCTACCAATACTGAAAATCTTCAATATCTTCCAATATACACTTGATCTGGCAACGAAACTTTACTGGCAGACTTATATGACCAAAATGAACCTCCAAGAAAGAAATCAGATCATTCTAAGCACATACAAAAATTACCAAAAATAGTAACTTTCCATAAATAGCAGCTCTGCACAAAATAGCGCTTATTGAATATAAAAATAGAAATATATTTTTTTTTTGGGTCATGCAAGATTGCTCTTACACCCAGGATGCTCCTGCATCAAACACCCAGGGTAATTTGAGAAGTGACCCTGTCACGACTCAGGTGTGCAGAGGAAAACCAAGATGGCTAACCTCCTCCTTTGTCAGCCATGATGAATCTTCAACAGGTCATCCTTTCCACTTGACCAGATATTCTTCATATGTTCTGTTCCTTGTGCTTCTGCCAACACGACTGTCCAGTATATCTTCGATCTCCTTAGTGTCTGACCTAGTTGCTGGAATACTCCACTGTGCTGTTGTGATCTCATCTTCAACACCTCCTTCATGATACTCTGTCAGATCTGAAATGTTAAACACTGGTGAAATATTTAGCTCAGTAGGCAATTCTACCTCATATGCGTTTCTTGAATCATGTTTCTTCAGTATCCTACATGGTCCAAACTTCTTCATTTTCAGCTTGTTATATGTACCAATTGGAAACCGCTCCTTCCGCAAATGAACCATGACTTCATCACCAACCTAAAATTCTTTATACCTCCTTTTCTCATCTACCTTAGCCTTATACTATGCGTTCATCTTGGTAATATGCTTCCTCACCTCCCCATGGATGTTCTTCAAGTGTTCTGCAAAATCTTCAGCTTCAGCACTACTTATTTCTCCTTTATCTATCTTCCTCAATTTAGATGCATTTCTTGGACTACTTCCATATACAATCTGGAATGGTGATTTACCAGTGCTCCTGTTGACAAAATTATTGTATGCAAATTCTGCCTGTGGTAAAATCAAATCCCATCCTGTTGGCTTATCTCCAACCAAACATCTCAGCAAATTTCCCAAACTCCTATTCACCACTTCTATCTGTCCATCAGTCTGTGGATGATGTGATGAACTGAACTTCAAATCTGTCTTCAACTTCTTCCATAATGTACGCCAGAAATATCCAACAAACTTAGTGTCTCGATCTGAAACTATGGTCTTTGGCAAACCATGAAGTCTCACTACTTCTCTGAAAAACAGTTCTGCTACATGAACAACATCATTGGTCTTCTTGCAGAAAATGAAATGTGCCATCTTTGAAAATCTTTCAACTACCACAAAAATTAAATCGTACCCTCGTTGTGTCCTCGGTAAACCAAGAACAAAGTCCATGCTGATATCCTCCCAAGGCTTCTCTGGTACAGGTAATGGCTGATACAACCCTGTATTCTACTTCACTCCCTTCGCCATCTGACATACTCGGAAACTCTGTACAAACTTCTTCACATCTTGCTGCAACTGTGGCCAATAATAATTCTCACTAACCAAACCAAAGGTTTTATCACAACCAAAATGTCCAGCCAATCCTCCGCTATGCTTCTCCTTGATGAGATTCTCCCTCATAGAACTTCGTGGAATGCACAACTGACTCCCTCTGAATAGCATATCATCCTGGATGATGAAATCCAACCATTTCATCCTATCTAGAGTAACAGGTTCTGTACAAGCTTTCCAAGCTTTACCAAAATCAGGATCCTTTGGATACAAATTCTTGAGTTCCTTGAACCGAACCACTTCACTCTGCAATTCTGTCAGCAATAGTTGCCTTCTGCTAAGAGCATCTGCAACCCTATTAGACTTTCCACTCCTGTGTTTCAAAACAAATGTATAACTTTGCAAAAACTCAACCCATTTCAAATGCCTTTGATTCAATTTTTCTTGACTATTCAAATATTGCAAAGCTTGGTGATTAGTATACAAAACAAACTCCTTAGAAAGTAGATAATGTCTCCACTTCTTTAATGCCTGAACTATAGCATAAAATTCCTGATCGTAAACAGAATATTTCCTCTTGGCATCATTTAACTTCTCACTGAAATAAGCAACAGGTTTACCCTCTTGGCTCATAACAGCTCCTATTGCAGTACCACTAGCATCACAATCTACTTGAAACACCTTATTAAAAACTGGAAGTGCTAAAACAGGTTGTTCTGTAACTTTTTGTTTTAACAATTGAAAACTCTTTTCTGCCCCATTAGTCCACTTAAACTCTTTTCTATCCCCTCTCATTGTTTCAGTCAAGGGACCACAAATACTGCTAAAATTTTTGATAAACTTTTTTTAAAAGCTAGCCAAACCATGAAAAGATCTTACCTCAGTAGCACTCCTTGGAGTAGGCCATTCAAGGATAGCCTATACCTTCTCTGGGTCCATTTTTAGACCTTCTGCTGAAACTACAAATCCCAAATACACCAACTCTTTCTTCACAAAACTGCACTTCTTCAAATTGATCAACAATTTCTCTTCTCTCAACTTCTCAAATACCATACGAATATGCATCATATGCTCCTCCAATGTCTTGCTAAAAATCAAAATATCATCTACGTAAACAATGACAAACTTACCCAGAAATTCTTTCAGAACCTCGTTCATGAGCCCCATGAAAGTGCTCAGTACATTGGTTAGCCCAAAAGGCATGACTAACCACTCATATAGTCCTTCCTTTGTCTTGAAGGCAGTCTTCCATTCATCTCCTTTTCTGATCCGAATCTGATGGTATCCACTTTTTAGATCTATCTTTGAAAAATACATAGCTCCGCTCAAACAGTCCATAATATCATCCATTTGTGGCAATGGAAACCTGTACTTGATTGTGATCTTGTTTATTGCCCTAGAATCTATACACATCCTCCATTCTCCATTCTTCTTTGGTGCTAATACCACTAGTACAGCACAGGGACTCAGACTCTCTCGAATCAACCCCTTCTGTAATAGTTCATGTACTTGTCTGTTCAACTCCTCACTTTTTACAGGTGTCATTCTGTGTGCTGCCTTATTCGGCAAACTCATTCCTGGGATCAAGTCCATCTGATGACTGATCTTCCTGACTGGTGGTAATCCATCAGGCACGTTATCGGATACAATATCCTGAAACTCATTCAACAAATCTGTAACTTCTACAGGAACATCTTCTACTTCCTCTTTACCAGCTTTTGGAATTAAAGCAAAACATACATGCTCATGCCTCATACCATCTAGGAAATTTCTTCCATCAACAAAAGTTATCCTTGCATTACCACATACCTTTTCTTCGGTCTCCTTCAATGGTTTTAGCTTATGTCGCACTCCATCCTTTGTCAAGGAATAGGTATTCGCACGACCATCATGTACAGCACATCTGTCAAACTGCCATGGTCTACCCAACAACATATGACATGCATCCATAGATATGATATCACACAATACCTCATCTTGGTATCTGCCAACCTTGAACTTTACTAGGCATTGTTCATTGACCATGACCTTGTGGTCATCCTGTACCTAGGCAATCCGATATGGATGTGGGTGTTTCTGTCTCTTGAGCTTCAACTTTGTCACCATCTCTTTTGACACTAAATTGTCAGTGCTTCCACTATCAATGATCACATCACAACATTTACCTTCACACTTGCACCTGGTGCGAAATAGGCTCCTCCTTTGCTCAGGTTCATTCTCACCACTCAACAGGACTCTTCTGTTAATCAACGTTTCTCCTCTTTCAGCATCTTCAGAATTTGATGATCTGGCATCTTCACCTACATGTGCAACTCTGGCCTGGCCTTCATTTCTCTTGTCTGTTCTGCCTTGGCACTGAGGACATTCAAATGCCCTATGACCTTCTTCTCCACAGTGAAAACATGTTCCACGAAAGCCTCCTCTTCCAGATCCTTGTCCTCTTCCTTTTCCTCTCTGATCTCTATTATTCTGATCCTAGAAGTGATTGGAATTATTTTCACGCTGATTCTGACTGCTACTGGCCTCATCCTTCTTTTTCGAATCTTCATTTCGGCCACCATATGACCCTCCACCAGATCGTCCACCGTGACCTCTTCCGTTTTGTCTACTCTCAAACTTCTTGTTCAGCTTTTCCTCTACTTTTAGGGAAAATTGGTATGCCTCCTCAATACTGTTCATTCGAACTAGATTCAACTCCTCCTGAATGCTTGGCCTTATCCCATTAAGGTATCGGGCAACTTTCTCCCTATCAGCTTCTGCATGGCCTGTTCTGATGAGGAGTCGATAGAACTCCTCTGTATACTCCTGAACAAATCTTCCTGCTTGCTTCAAACTTTGCATTTTCTTTAGTAGATCAAGCTCATAATCAACAGGAATGAACTGTCGCTTCAATTTATCCACCATCCGATCCCATCTTGTGAGTTTATCTTTCCCTCTTCTATTTCACTCCAATTGAATTTCTTGCCACCAGATCTTCGCATGACCTTTCAGTCTGGCCTTCGCAAATTTGACCCTATCAGGATCCTCAACATCTTCATACTCAAAATATTCCTCACATTCATTGATCCAGTCAATCAATTCCTCTAGGTTAAGATTTCTAGAAAATGTAGGAACCTCAATCTTAGGTCTTTCCCCAATCTTGGAAATTGCCCGAAAAAGTCTTTCTTCCTCCTGGTTCACAATTTCAGCTTCTCCTTCCTGATATTCTTCTTCGGCTTCATCCTCGCTTTCATCTCTGACATTAAGATTCATTCCTCTACGAATCTCTTCTTGTAATGCTCGCACTTGTCTCTGCAGCTCTCTAACCTCAGGTGTTACAACACCAGCTCTTCCGCCACGTTCCCTTCGTGGAGGCATTTTTGCGATGCGCGCTGAAACCCTAGCCACGGTCCTGGTGCAAACTGCCTCGCAGTCGGGGATCTATTTACACACTCAAGAACTCCTGCTCTGATACCACTTGATGAAGGGTGCTCCCTCTAATACCACAACCACATAAGAGAAATAGAGAAACAACAACAATAATATGCAAGAACAAAAAATTGGCTTCTTATTATCTCCACAAATGTGGAATTACAAACTTTCAGAATTACAATATGCAAAGCCACATGGGCATTCCCTTACAATATTCTATAGGACAAAGCCTCGAATCAATACCTAGATCTACTACCCAGAACTATTCTGAACTCTTAAGACAATAATACAGCCTTCCTTATATAGGCAATTTTTCACCGCTTGGGAAGGTTTCAGAATTTTAGCCAATAAGGCCGACCAAACTTAGAATTATTTTATTTTACATTTTATTACATCATAGTCGGCTCAAGATAACCTTTGAAACCCGAACAGAAATTTTGAAGAAAATTATTTTTCGCCATTTTAGGTGGCCCAACTTCCGAAGACCATAAGTCATCACCAGTTGACCTGATCGGCTATTATAACCCCATTTCAGAAATGCCACGAAGCGCTCTACAGGCTTGACTTGCACAAGCACCCGTCACCCAAATTTTTGACCTCATTCGGGGCCTCTAAAGCCTTCAAAACTGAGTTCAAAGTTTCTGTACCCTACTACCAATACCAAAAATATTCAATATCTTCCAATATACACTTGATCTGGCAACGAAACTTTACTGGCAGACTTATATGACCAAAATGAACCTCCAAGAAAGAAATCAGATCATTCTGAGAACATACAAAAATTACCAAAAATAGTAACTTTCCATAAATAGCAGCTCTGCACAAAATAGCCCTTATTGAATATAAAAATAGAAATTTTTTTTTTTTTGGGTGATACAAGATTGCTCTTACACCCAGGATGCTCCTGCATCACAATTTGTATAAGCATCAAAACATAAACATCATGATGAGAAAAATACTCCTTGCGAAACAAACACATCAAGTAATCAAGAGATCATTCCAAATCCAGTGTGAATTACCTATAGTGATCCTTTATCGTTCACATCCTTAGGTAAGATCATGTTTCATAGTAGGAGTAAGAACTTTATCAAAAAGACAATAGTTAGATCAAACTTCCTTGAATTTTTTGGGTATCAATGGTTGAGGTATGCATGGCCATCCAATATGAGATATAGGCTCTTACAGACGAACACCATTTCAATCCAGAATTTCCAAAGTTGTTAGATTTTCACATACAAGTAGAAAACAAAGAAAAGATTATGCCCCTAGTCATCACTCTCTAAATCTTGTAAAGGACATCATTGAAGAGCTTGAAAGGACACAATATGCAAAAATCTCAATGCAAATCACTAAGCATACAAAGAGGTAAAAGCATGTAAAAGCATAGATTGTTTTCAATTTGTGTTGACATTTTATTGTGCTGTTGTAGATGCAAAATCCTTTCTGGAGAGGAGACAGAAAGATAGACTCAGATGTAGCTTCAAAGGACTCTGACTAGATATGACATGTCTAGGATATACCAGAGGCCATAGGATATGACTTTGATTGCCCCCAAGTTTGAACATTGATAGGATATAGATGCTTGAGCCGATTGGTGTACAAACTGACTTATTGAAAATAGGAATGCAAAAACAAACCGGGAGATATGTACAAACTAAAGCAAGTTTGAAAGCTAGGAAAGACCAAGATTACACTGATAGATGGATTGTTTTGAAACAAGTGGCACCTATTTGGTGGGTTTTCACCATCTTGGCAGAGATTCTATTTTTGCTACCAAGGCGCCTATTTCCAGGTTTTCACCAAGGCACTTTTTTTTTCTCATTTTTTTGTATTTTTCATTTTTCCCAATTTTTTTGTACTTTTGATATTTTTTGATAGTTTTTTATTTTTTTATTTTTTTGTGAATCATCAAGGTGCCTATTACTAGGTTTTCACCAAGATGTTCATTTTTTCAGGACTTTTTCTATTTTTATAAATTTTTCAGGACATTTTACCATAGACCGAATGCCTTATGCGTAGAATTTCTTCAGATGGAGAATGTTGATTGGTTCTCAGAGTTTTTCTTTATCAGTCATTGAGAGTTGATAGGCACCAAAGCCAAAAGTAGCAGTGACAACAAAGGGACCCAACTAGTTGGGTTCAAACTTCCCCTTGTGCTCTCTATGTGATTGATTTTTAGGATTCTCTCTCAAGACTAGATCACCAACCTGAAATTCTTTATGTCTGACTTTCTTGTTGTAGCCTCTAGACATTCTCTTTTTATATACTCTAAGATGATCATAGGCTACTTTTCTGCGCTCATCTAGTAGTTTTAGTTCTTGCAACCTAGACACTATGTAGTCATCATCAGTTACTAGACCATGCATTCTGATTCTGAATGATGGGATTTCAACCTCAATAGGCAGTACCACTTCAGACCCATAAACTAAAATGAATGGTGTAGCCCCAGTGGGAATTCCAATACTTGTTCTGTAGGCCCAGAGAGATGGATTGATCATGAGATGCCAGTCTCTTCCTATTTTATTAACTGTACGATGCAAGATTTTCAATAGATTCTTGTTTGAAGCCTCTTCTTGTCCATTCCCTTGAGGATAGTAGATTGATGACCAATGTTGTGTAATCTTGAATTTAGCACATAAGTCATCTAAGTCTCTGTTCTTGAATTTTCCACCATTATCCGTGACTATAGAATGTGGAATACCATACCGACACATGATATAGTTCAAGATGAACATTGAAATTTGTTTGCCAGTTACTTGAGTCAAAGGGACTACTTCTACCCATTTTGTAAAATAGTCTATAGCTGTAATAATATGGGTATGTCCATTAGAAGAATGTGGATAGATAGCACCTATAAGATCAAATGCCCATTGGTGAAAAGGCCATTGTGTAGTAAAGGGAATTAGATCTCTCCCTAGTGCATGAATTAAGTTACCATGTATTTGACACTTTTGACAGTTCTTAGCAAACTTGATTGCATCTTTCTCCATTTTAGGCCAATAGTACCTAGCCCTAATAAGCTTTTGAGCTAGTGTTAAACCATTACAGTGTGACCCACATATACCTTCGTGGACTTCCTCTAATGCACGTTGAGACTCTTCCCATTCTAAACATCTAAGTAGTGTACCATCTAGACCTCATTTGTAAAGATCGTAACCAATGATGACATACCGAGATGCATTTCGAATAAGGTATCTTTTCTCATGGCGGTTGAATGTATCAGGAATGATTTGGTCTTGGAGATAGGAGAAAAGGTTTTTGTATCAGGATGAATCATGACCAACAATAATGCAGATCATGTGGATTTCAGGGAAATCATATGCAGGATAAGATAGTTCTTCCACTAGGAACTCATAGTGTAGCTCATGTTCGGGCTACTATAGTAAAGTAGATAGTGTTTCCATAGCATCAATAGCTTTATTCTCTATTCTAGGAATTTTCTCAAAGGTGATAGATATGAAATACTTCTTTAGATCATCTACCATTCTCTTGTATGGGATCAAATTTGCATCTTTCATTTGATACACATCATTGACTTGGTGTATTACAAGTTGTGAGTCTCCATGAATGTGTAGTTTTGTTACCCTCCATTCAATTTCTATCTTCATGACATTAAGAAGAGATTCATATTCAGCAATATTGTTTGTGCAAGGAAAATTGATTCTAAATGCTTTAGGGATTGAGTATCCTTGAGGAGAGATGAACAATATGCCTGCTCCAGATCCATTATGTGTATAGGATCCGTCAAACAATAGCTTCCATGCTCTCGAAGATAGGTTCATGATAGAGGAATCTGGAAATTCCATTTACATTGGTGTATCATCAAACAAAGGTGCATCAGCTAGTTGATCTACAATTACATGTCCTTTGATAGCTTTTCTTTCAACATATTCAATGTCAAATTCACTTAATAACATCACCCATTTAGCTAGTCTACCTATGAGGGAAACTTTTCTTAGTAGGTACTTTAGTGGATCTATCTTAGCTACCAAATGTGTGGTATGAGCTAACATGTATTGTCTTAGTTTCTATGATGCAAAGATCACAGCTAGACAAGCTTTCTCAATCATTGAATAGCTTTTCTCATATGTGACCAATGTTCTACTGATATAGTATATAGCTCTTTCCTTTTTATTATCATCATGTTGTGCTAGCAATACCCCCAGTGATGTATCTATGGTAGAGACATATATGATCAATGGCTTCCCTTGTATAGGAGGCATCAAAATAGGAGGATTTGATAGATATTTCTTGATATGGTTAAAGTTCTTTTCACATTCCTCATTCCATGCAAAGGTCACACCTTTATGTAATGTCTTTGTGAAAGGTTGTGATATGTCTGCTAGCTGAGATATGAAGCATCTAATAGATTGTACTCTCCCTTGTAATGTTCTCATTTGACTGATATTCTTGGGAGGTTTCATCTCCATGATAGCTTTAACTTTAGCTAGATCTACTTCAATACCTTTCTTTGAAACAGTGTAGCCTAAGAGCTTTCTAGAAGTGACACCAAAAGCACACTTCTTAGGGTTCAGTCTAAGACTAAACTTCTCCATTCGATCTAGTATTTTGCTAAAATCATTTAGATGTTTAGATCTTATCATGGATTTTTCCGACTAAACTTCTCCATTGGATCTAGTATTTTGCTAAAATCATTTAGATGTTCAAATCTTATCATGGATTTTTCCAAAGTATCATCAACATAATCCTCCATAGTTTGATGCATCATGTCATGAAAGATAGATGTCATAGCTTGTTGATATGTAGCACCAACATTCTTAAGCCCAAATGGCATGACATTCCAACTTAAGATACCCCACACACATGTGAAAGTAGTTTTCTCTTGATCTTTTGGAGCAATTTTTATTTGGTTGTATCTAGAAAAACCATCCATCAAAGAATACATCTCAAAGACCCAAGTCATATCCACTATCATATCAATGTTAGGTAGTGGAAAATCATCCTTAGGGCATGCTTTGTTTACATCTCTAAAATCTATGCACACTCTGATTGATTTATCTAGTTTAGAAATAGGTACAATATTAGAGATCCATTCAGCATAGTCAATAACACAGATGAATCCATCTTTTAGCAGTTTCTCTAATTCAGTTTTTACTAAGAATGCAACATGTGGATGCATCTTTCTCAATTTCTTCTTGACAGGTTTGATGCCTAGAGCTATAGATAAATGGTGGATTATGAGATCATGATCTAGCCTTGGTATATCTGAATATTTCCATGCAAATTTGATCTTCTTTTCTATTAGGAATGTGGTAATTTTTTTCTTTTCTTCTTCTGATAAGGAATGTGCTACATGGATCAACTATGGCTCTTCTACTATTCCCAAGTTGATAGATTGAGTTTGATCAATTAGAACTGGAGATCTATCCTGTAAATGACTCAGAAGGACATCAAATATCTCATCCTTAGGTGCCTCAAAGAGGTTTTCACCTTTGGATACATCTTTTATTTTTACTTTTGTAGGTTTTGAGACTGCCACAAAGTGGTTTTCACCCTCAGAACTCCTTTTCTTTTTATTTTTACTTTTATTCTTTTGACTAAGATAGTTGATGTCTGACTCTGTCATGCTAATGCTTGGTTCACCGATGGAAGTCATCATAGGCTCAACTATATTGAGATAGAAAGCAAGGGCATAGTCATTTGGAAAAGTATAGATACCTTGGCTCGGATTCGTGGAGGCTTGGTCAAGAAGTTCAAGATGTTGGATAGTCAAAGTGGTGAAAGATTGGAAAATAGTATTTACGGAGATGGATCTATCATCATTTGTCCTAACCTGACTCTCGAGTTCGAAGGTGATATTACAACTCAAAATGTTCAATTCGTGAATAGGCTCAATGTCATTGTGGGATTCCACTTCAGCCATCAGTGGATCAAACTCATTAAGTTCATTATTTCTCTCTAGACTTACATTGGGTTTAGGTGCATATTGGTGAATAACATCAACATGTTTCTCTGTAATAAGCTCATCTTCCTCTGGAATGGCTCCCCATTCATAGTCATTAGATTGTTCATCTATGCCTCTAGGAAATTTAAGAACATGAGAAAAGTCAGGATGGATAACCCAAGAAGGGTTACCCTCAAATTTTGATTTGAATTCATAATCATGGGAATCTATTTCAGAATAACTACCACCTTCTTCTTTTTCTATTTGATTGCCTTCAAGATCAGCTGGTTCTTGTGGTGCAATTGTCTCTTTTTCTATAGTAGGTTCTTGTGTTTCTACTACATTGATTCTTTTTACTGGATCATCTTTAGCTTCAAGGAGGTCTTTTATTTCTTTAGGAAAATGCTCATAAGGAATGAGCTCCTCAGTTGTGTTGTCAGAATCATCACTATCAGATTTTTTAGTTGTTTCTTCTTTAAGTTGATTTGTTGTAGATGGCTCAATCTATTCTAAGACATGTGGGGATTTTTTGCTAAGATAGAAAGGCTTCTTCTTATATCCTAGACTTGTTGTATTATTTTTGGTTTGACCATGGTGGTCAAGAGGTGATAGAAGACCCTTACCTTGTATCCCTAGAGGTCCTTTTCTAGTATATCCCATTTTTGCGATCAATTTATCCCCTGGTCCATATGACTTCTGAGGAATTTTTCTTGAAGTGGAGTCACATTTCTGGACTGATTGGGATTGAGGTTCATCCTTGTATAACCATATAAGAATGAATTCATCTTTCTCAAACTCTTTTTTAGATACTTGTTCTGTGACAAAGCTTCCATTGAATATGACCTGGGGCTCTTTAGCTGTAGGTTTCACTTTGTTAGACAGTTTTCCATAAGATTTAGGGGACAATGGGAGAGATGTGAGAGATAAAACTGGTTCCATTGTGTATTCTCCCATACCATTAGCTTTGATCTTGACTTCTTTAGAAATGTCTACCATTTTGGATGTTGAAGCAATGTCTATCTACTTAGTGGAAGATTCTTTGTTATTAGGAACAAGTTTATTAGCACTTTCTTTCAAAGCATTGTAAGTTGTGTATAGGTCTACTGGAATCGTCACCTCTACTCCATAAGGAAATTTCACACATTGATGGTAGGTGGAAGGAATAGCTTTCATTTCATGTATCCAGGGTCTCCCTAGAAGGATGTTGTAAGCCAAAGGTAGATCAACAACCTGGCATATGGTGTCTCTGATAACAGGTCTTGTTCTGATAGGTAAAACAATCATTCCCTTGGAAGATCTTTCTTGTTATCATATGCTATCTTCTTCTTAGGATCAATGGTAGCTTCATAGAATCCCAATTGTGTGATCAAGTTGTAAGAAAAAATGTTGAGACCAGTGCCTCCATCTATCAACACACATTTGACATGATGGTTTTGGATCAAGACTTCAATGTGCAAGGGCTGGTTATGCAGATGACTCAAGGAATTATCATCTTCCTCTGAAAAGGAGATATACTGCAGAGATGTTAGATGACCAACCATAGCCTAGAATCTATCCAAATAAAGGTTGTCGGGAACATTGGATCTGAGCAGAGCTTTGTCTACAATGGCTCTATGAGCTACATATATCCTAAGAAACTCAAACATGGAGATTTTTTCATTTGTATGATGGAGTTGTTGGACAATACTGTATTATGTTGGCCTCATTTCTTTAGGAATTGATGATTTAGAGGTAGCCTTCTATTTAGAAGTAGATGAAAGATTGAAAGGCATATTAGGGACATTGGATGAGTCTGGGATTTGTCCTTGTAGATGTGCCTGAGCTTGTGATCAACTAACTGCATTCGCTGATTGATTTTCTCTATCTCTTCTTACAATTGTGATGACATTGCAATACTTAGATAGGTATGGTTCAACCATATTGATGACAACATTGTTTCCAAAGTAGGCATAATTAACTTTAGCACCCATATTAGGCTGAGAAGAAGAATCTTCTTTACCATGTTTTGGAAATGGTTCTATGAATGCTGTATGATCATTATTACTTTTATTATTGTCATTCATGATTTCTCCATTATCAATTTTGTCTTGTATGATGTGTTTCAAGAGAACACAATTATTAGTTTTATGACCCTTCATGCGATGGAAGTCACAAAAATTGTTCTCTCTCCACCATTTCAGTTTAGGTTCAGGATCAAAGACTTTTATCTCAAGCAAGTAAATGATGTTGTTAGCCAATAGAGTTTTCATGGAAGATTCCAAGGACTCTCCAAGAGGAGTGAATTTGCGGTTAGGATCTATAGCCCAAGGTTTGTAAGTAGATGGCTTCTTGTTATATTCTATTGCTTTAGCTTCAAAAGCTTTGATGGCTTGGGTGCCAACAGTGAGATTGGAAGAAGGTGCCTTAGATGGGGCATGGATATTATCAACAATGCCATCTATGACAACACCTTTATTTTTTTTCCATTTTTTGCCTCTGTCTTTAGAATTAGATCCAAATTCATACTTGTCCTTTTGAAGTGATATGTCTCCTTTTTTTACAAGTACTTTCTCAATTTTAATAGAATTTTCTACCATCTTATCGAAGGATGTATGATTTTGCATTTGCAAATGGTAGTTAAGTTCTGGAACAAGATTGTTGATAAAGATTTCCAGCTTCTCAATTTTTGGAATAGGTCTAGCATATAGAGAAAACAACTTCCTCCATCATTTGAGAAAAGTCAGGAATGGTTCTCCTGAGTTCTGTTTTAGATTGCAGATGTCGATCATGGTGACCAGATGTTGAATTTTATAGGAGTATTGTTGATAGAATAGTTTGATTAACTCCTCAAAATTTTTGATAGTTGGAGGAATTTTTTAGAACCAATGAATAGCTGACCCTCCCAAAGATTGAGGGAAAAGATGCATTAAGTAGGTTGGTTCAAGCATAAACTCCATAGATTGAGTATAGAATTCTCTGACATGATCTTGAGGATCAGAGTTTCCATCATACTTATCATATTTAGGCATCTCCACTCTTTTAGGGAATGGCAACATGTACAAGTCTTTATCGAATGGAAAAGGGCAGAGAACCTCCATAGAAAAATCCTTAGGTTCCTTTTCTTTTTCAAGTTTGTTAAGTTTGACTTTCATGGCATGCATCTGTTTCATCATAGTGGTGAGTGGATTTTCTTCCTCATGCATAATGATATCTTCAACATTAAAGTTGGGAGGAAGTTTATCCCCTTGACGAGCTAACTCTAGAAAGTATGTTTCTATGTCTTCCTTCAAGAAATGCCTCATCATTTTCTTGAAGTCATCATCATTTTGACATCGAGCAATTTCAGAAGGTATGGGTTCTTGATCCATATCATGTTGAGAGTGATGTCCTTGAGACCTATGATGTGTCCTTCTTTGAGACATGTTAGGAGTTTTAGGACTCCCTGGGATACATTGATGTAGAGATTGTTGATTGACTCCTTGGATTGATGGAGGAGGGGGTATGTAACCAATTTTTAATCGCAGATTGCCAAGACCGTCATCTTTGTAAAGACCTGAATTCTAGAGTTCATCAAAGGTTGGACCCATGTGAGTAGAAAAAGGTAAGGTATGAGATGCTTCTCCAAATTTCTTATGTGATCAAGCTCTAGTTTCCACCATTAACCTTGGGTGAAGCAAGAGAGCAAGATGAAGAAAATTGAAGAATGACTTGATTCAAGAAGATCGAATAACACAACCTTGTCAAGATTGAATTGATTGAAGGTTAGATTGGATGTAAATGAAGGATAATGTGCCCTAGTAGTATGGGTAGACACCCAAAAGATGGCAGACATGAGCTCACAACACTTAGCCATTTTGTCTGAAGACTGAATTTGAAGATAATTTTGATGAGGTTTTGACACAAGATGAAAAAGACTCAAATCAATAAATCAGAAGGCTAAATCAGACTCAAGAGACCACTTTAGGTAAATAATCAAATTCTTTCTATTTTCTACTTTGTTCCTAACATAGTGAATTTTTTGATGGAATCTAGAAATAGGCTATAAAAACTAGATTCCTAACAAACTTGACAAGTCTCTGAAAAACTTTTTGAAAAATCTCAAATGAGTTTTTGCATGCACGTACGACATTGGGTATGCTCTCAAATGACAATTGACAAGGCTCATACAACAATTGCTACCAGGGATAATGTTCTTTTGATTTCTAGTGACAATACTCGTACGACACAGTACTAGCTCCTGTACAATAATGCAGGGGTTCTAAAATGACTTTTTCTCAGGACTTGTACGACAATCTGAGACTATGGGATGACTTTCGACTCCAGAGAGGAATTTAGCTTCAAATTTTGCAATTTTTAGGTATTCAGTTTTAGATTGTTGGCAAAGTTTTATGTCCAGTTTTGAAGATCTGTGTAATAGTTCATCTCAAATAACCAAGTAGATATCAAGCACGCAAAACAACAAGCAAGGGAGACAAGCAATCATCTAAAAAAAATGAACAAGGGAAAAAGAAACCTTTCACATGAACAAGCAATAGTGACTTAATGTGCTAATCCCTAGGAGTACTATTTGTGTATGTTCCAAAAAAAATTTCAATAATGCACGTATTCCTAGAAAATGAAAAATGTGGCCTCACTAGGGTTTGTAGTAATGGTCTGACTCTGCAAATTTTATGATCTCAAGAGGGCAAACTCCAATCCAAGCACACCAGGGTTTTGACAAAATTCAAGAATTTAATCAATCAGGATCTTCTAGGGAGATCTAACAACCCAACAAGAGACCACAGCTATGAAGATTTCCTCCACGAGGATATTTATATAGCGGCTTCTACTACCAGAGCAAAAATGGCTATTACCGCTTTAGGTTCCATCCACATGGTTGACCCAATTAAGGGAATGTCCACTATGATTAACCCTCTCTAAAGGTGACTCAAAAAAGATACCACGGGGGGACTAGATCGGATTCAAGGATCTGGGTTTCTGGTACTATCTAGAAAGGAAGTAGATCATAATCCCCTAGCCTCTTCACTTCACCAAAACAAAGAAAATAGATTAATCCAACATGTTAAGACTGAAATTATCTCACAAATATGTATGATGTCAACCGCTTATGATCTCTCAACCTCTCCAGAGAGAGAATGTATCGATCAAAAGTTGAAGACTCAAAAATCTAGTAGAATGCAAGACAATCTCAGTATCCTCCCTACCTACAAGGGGATCCTTCATCAAGAAGAGCTTCACATGCGTGAACAAGTGAAAGAAGCCCACTCTCTCAAGATCATCCACAAATAGTGTTCATAGGGCCTATTTACTATGTGTAACAGCTATGCAGAAAGCAAATCTATGTTCATTTTATAGCCCAAAAATGAAGTCTATGATATGAAAGCGAGAAAAGTCACACAAGCTTGACATGTGAGAGTTCATTTTATGTCCAAATTGAAGTGTTATCAGATCATAGTAGAATACCTAAATTCATTGCAACGCGCTTAGTAGATTTTACCTATTTTAGAAATTTAGTTGCACTTTTCCCAATCAAACTTAGCAAAGATCAATCAAAAATAAAAGATCTCAATTGTTAGGGTTAGCTGTTAGTCCAAATCTGAAAATCAAATCTAAAAAACTGCCAAAAATTATGAAACAACAATTGAATCCTAGTATCAAAACTCGTACGAAAGTGGGTTACCTCCCAGATGATAGTCTAGAAACTCATACAACAGTGGGTATCTGTTCAAATGACAAAGGAGTTCCCAAATGATAGTCTACAGTTGCTAAAATGAGCCTCTAAATCCTCAACTATCGTACAATAACCAGTAGCCTCTGGTACGACTTTCTAACAAAAGTCATATGAAAAATGTACGGACAGAGAATAAAATTGTAGAATTGACCAGAAAATGATAGAAAATAGATAGAAATTGATAGAAGTGAAATGGAAACCCCTTTCAGGGCCCCACGGTGGGCGCCAGAAATGTGTGTGTGAATTTTATACTTAGTTGTGGACACAACACTTTAGTAAAATATTAGAGGTTAGCAAAATCAAAATCTATAAATAAATGAAACTAAGCTAACCAAGTGATTTACTGCCTTCTAGTAGGTGCGAGTATGATGTTCTTAGATTGAAATCGAGATTAGTGACAATGCAACACATAAATGAAGGATTTAAAATGCAAGAGAATGAAAGATTATATGAATGCAAATTAATCTATTTTTTTGTATTTTATGTGCAACAATATGAAATATTGTATGAATCTAAGCTAGATGAATGAAATTGAATGCAGATTTAATCTAAGAATGATATGAATTGATATGAATGCTATGATATGAAAACTATGCAAAAACTATGATTAACTATGAAAGATCTCACAAATCGCCTGTCGCAAGTGCTTAATCCTTTAATCGTCAATTCGCTAGAGTAATTGTGCAAATTTGAGTATTTTTAACTATGAAGAGTTGAGCCTTGATTTTATAGAAATCCAAGGCTTGAAGATGCATTGAGAAAAGCCATAAATCACTCTTGATAAACTCGGGTTGATTTTTGAGTTAACGAGAAATCAGAGATAATTTACTCACAAAAATCTTGCAAAAGTAGTGTTTAACTCAAAATAGAGTTTAGATCAAATTTCAACTCATCATCAGATGTTGAGTTTCAATTTTAAAATTGATTGTTAATTTCTAGTGGCTTGCTTTTCTGATTGTGCATGATTTAATTATTAATTAATTTAATAAATAAAGTGATTTATTCTCAACTTAACTGATTTTTGAATTAAAACAATTGATTTATGAGTTAATCAATTATTAAATCAAACTTTTATTCTAAAACTATATTATTAAAAATTGACAACTGGCATTAATTAATTAAAAAAGAATTTAGTCATTTAGTCATAAGATTTTTTATTTATTGTCAAAATGAAATAATACAATTTAGGAATAAATAGAATTAAACAATTAAGTGACAGTATTAAATATGATTAATTAAATATTTAGAATATTCAATTAATCAAACTTTAGGATAAATATGATTTATCACCAAATAATTATTAAATCAAAGATAATTAGGATAAATAGGAATATTGCTAGGACTATTCCCCAATGCAAAATTTAGGATAATCAATTAGGATTTGATAATGTGCAGATGTGCCTTAGGTTAGGACTTTTGTATCGATTTTGTTCGATTTGAAGATGTAGGAGGTTAATGAACCTATAGCCCATTTTTTGGGGTATGACACTTTGAAGCCTGAGAACTTGATTGACTGGATTGGTGAATTAGAAGATTTCTTTGAGCTCGAAGAAATTGAAGATCCTCTTCGAGTGAGATTGGCATAGACTAAGTTGAAAGGACATGCTGCTCTTTGGTGGAAAGAATTACAAAGGGATAGAGAAGATGAAGGTGAAATGAAGATCAATCGGTGGAGGTTGATGGTGACTAAATTGAAAGCTAAGTTCATACCTGTTGACTATGAGCTTGACTTGTTTAAGAAGTTATAGAATTTGAAGCAGAAATATCTAACTGTTGAAGATTATACCGAGGAGTTCTACAAGCTTACTATTCAGTCTGGACACAGAGAACTTGGTAAGGAAAAGGTAGCTCGGTATGTGAATGGTTTGAGATTCAATATTTAGGATGAGCTTGGTATGCTGAAGATTGATTCGGTCAAAGATGCTTATCAGTATGCTCTAAAGGAAGAAGATAAGTTGAAGAGAAAATAACATAGTAATCCTTGAGGGAAGGAAAAGATTGATCACTTGGTGAAGGAGAAATCAACTGCAGAAGATGAACAGAAACCTATAGAACCAAAGAAGAAGATAGGTAGAGTTATCTTTAAGGGTACTTATTATAACTATGGTGAAGAAGGACACCATTCTTTTCAGTGTACATAGAAGAATCTTGGTGACCGACGAACCACTGTGGTGAATGAAAATGTTGAGAATGAACCTGAATTTGAGAACTTGCTGGTTCGGCAAACATTGTTTGGTACAAAGGAGGAACCTTGTCAGAGGAGTAACTTGTTCAGAACTCGGTGCAAGTCTATAGGTAAACTTTGTGATTTTATTGTTGAGGGTAAAAGAAAAATAAGTTGTCACCCTTTTACAAAGGAAAAGGCTAACAAAATCAAAGTTGTTCAACTTCAATAGTATAAAAATGACATTTATGTTTGAAATTTGAAGATGATGTAAACTAATTAAATGTGTTAAAATGGATGAAGTTTATAATTAATATTTTTTATAATTTTTTTGAAAAATAATTGATATGGTTTTTCAATTTTTAAAGATGATTTTTTAGTTGTTGAAAAATGCTGAAAACTAGTGGTCTAGTTCCCACCAAAAAATTATATGTAAATAAACTTTTTTTCCCCCAATTTCAAAATATGTTATAGATGACATATATAGCTAGTGCATGAAGAAATAAAAATTGGTTTGTGACCTATATTTTCTCTTTTATAACAATTCAAATTCCAACTCACTTGAAATCGACAATTTTCATCTCCCACCATATTTTTCATAACAAATCTATCCAAATCAAACAAAGAAATATATATTATTGAAGATGACTCTCTCCTCTAGTGCATCATATGTTTTTCAAATTTATTTACTATTTTTTTCTTTCTCTAAATCAATATCTCCTCGACTGTTAGAATATCAACTTGCAATATTTTATAATTACAATAGACTATGTCTAATTAAAATGCTATAAAATATCTATGAGGATATCCTTGACTTTGATCTCTGCAAAAGGGTATTTTTATATTTTAAAAAAAATATCATTAAAAAGATTAGGAGTTATTGAAACATCACTTTTCTGAAATAATTTTATTTCTATGGTAATTGGACCCAAAGTGGTATAAAACATACATTTATTTCAAGGATCTTGTGTTATGTGATATTTTGGAGATGAATAGTTGTCATATATTTCTCAGTAGACCTTGACAATATGATTGTAGAGCAATGTATGATTGTGTCAAGAATGTGTTTACTGTTGAGAAGGATGACATGAATTTTTCCCTGATACCTTTGCTAGATACAACACTCAGTAGGAGGAGTCTGAGTATTGGTAGCCGAGTTGAGTTGGTAGATCCTGAAGGTATGGATGATCAATTTGGAGAACATACCCGTGTGCTATCAAGGAAAGACTTGAAGAGATAGAGGAAGCTGAAGTGGAATCGTATGCAAGCTGAAAAGTCAGAGGACATGTATGTGAAGAATTAGTTTAGGGTTTATGTGTTGAATCCCAGAAGATGTTATTCTCCCATATGAACATCTTTTCAAACTTGGGGTGTCTGATGCAGGGGAATTCTAGGGTACTCAATGAATCTGCATGGTGGTGTGCTATTTTGGTTCTGTGGTACTCAGTTGTAGCTTTAAGCAATGGTCTCGATTATTTAGGGAAGCTCAATCACTGAAGGAAATTAGTGGGACTTCTTGTGCTCAGTAGAACTGGTGCTTGGTGATGCCTATGTTTCTTGGTATTTCTTGGCTTAGTCAGTTATCTCACTAGTGCTCAGTTGTTTCTCTAGCACTCGGTAGTTTTGGTTTACCAACTGGAGTTCCTGGTGATTTGGTTGGCTGACTTGGTGCATTTATTGCTGGTATATTTTTTTGTATTCTCCTATGTAGATCTAGAGGCCGACATGGAGAATTAAATAATTGTAAGGCTATCTAAGAGTTGACTTGTATTGTATTTAATATTTTTTTGGTAGCAGTTAATTATGTCATCCAGCCAACTTGTGGCTGAAGATTAGTATTTAAGGAGTGTTTGGGTAGTTGTTTAGAGTAAGTCTGGGGTGGCAGATGAAAAGTGAAGTTGTGGAAAAGATAGTGTAGACTTGGATCCTGTGAGATCTAGCAGATCAGATTGAATTATGATAGTTGTGATAGAAGAGCTAGTGGTTTGCATTCTTGGAGACAAGGAGATTGCTTGGTGCCTTGCGAGCACAAGTTCAGATCTGCCTTAGGGTTTCCATCAGTTGCTGATTATTTTAGAACTGGACTAGTTGGAGTTGGATTGGATCTTGTTGATCTTGCAACCAGAAGGCCTTACAGTCGAGCATGTTAATGGAAAATCTGATTTGAGCATATGTTGTTGTGTTATTACCATTGTGTTGGTTGTTGGCTACAAGGTTGGACTATCCTTCATTAGATCCACCATCCTTGACTGCGTCAATGAGAGACACAAGAGTACTGAGGGGGAAAGTGTCCTTACACAACTTAAATTGCCCATCTAACCACCTAGCTCTATGTGTGTGACCTATGTACTCATAAACTAGTTTCTCTTGAAACATCTTTATAAAATCAGCTATGCATATATTCCTTTTCACTAACTCACACCTCTTTAATTCTTTTCCATATTTAACACCATATGTGACTAACTTTTATTTTCCAATAGAAACTAATTTCTTACCAATTTCATGTGTGTTATCTAGATGTAGGAATCTAAGAAATTGTTTCAAACCAGGACATGTAGGAAAAAAAACTTTCAAACACATCATCTTATAGTAAATGCACATGTCATCTCTTCTACATAGTACACTTGAAATAAATTCTCTCAATAACTTATGAGGTTCTTGCAAGCCACATTCCTACAAAACATTGTTAGTGTGCAAAGTACAACATATATAATGATAAATATCATAATGCATGGAAAATTTAACATGGACCCTACAACAGCACGTAGTACATGCATGATTGATCTTTTAACATAAAATTGTTTTGTCATCTCAAAAAAATCTTTGGCTAATTTTAATTTGGAGAAAGCTTTAAAGAAACCTTTCATAAAATTGTGTTTGAGTCATGTCTAAATAATGTTTTGGATGTGGTTCATAGTTTCAAATTCTAATTCACCTCCTAACATCTCCTTGGTTGGGTGAAACCCTTGTGTTGTCATGCCAAAATTTGTCAATTAACATTCTTAGAGCATCAACATCAACCTTGTCCTTGCATGGGAGTCTACCCAAGAATGCCCAAAGAGAATTATTGTTAGGATCCCCAATTTTCTCTCACCTCTCTAAGGAATTATGTATTTTTGTTCTACTTATCCTTAATGACTTTCTTGTTTTTCTTATTAAACGATATTTTTTCATTTCCTTTCCCATTATGATTGATGTGAGGACATGTCAAGTAACATTAGCATCTTTTGTACATGATTTCATACCAATGGATTGGTATGCATCAAATATATTTCTCACATTATTTCTTTCACTACTATTTTTGGTTGTTCTTAACCCCAAGATTCTTATTGTCTCTCTAAATTTCAGATTTTTAATCATTGCAAAAACTAATTGGCATCTTCCACTTTGGTTTAAATTTTCAAAATAGTTATTCCTACTTCTTTTAACCATTCTTCTACAAGTTCATTCAAAACATTTATCATGCATTGGCCTCACAATATTTTCATCAATATCAATTAGAAACTTTGGTTTTCTACTAATTATTCTAGGAGGTGTTAAGATACATGCATGCTCTTGGTTTTCATTAGGTGCATTATGTACCTTAATATCATCAAATTGAAGTGGTGTATATCCTTCAAATTAATTAGGTGCATTCATCACATTGATTTGAAATGGACTATGGTCATTGCATTCATTAGGTGCATTTGTCACGTGCATTTGAATTGGTGCATGTTGATCATTTTGATTTGGTGCATTAGGTACATTTATCATGTCAATTTGGATTGTTGCATGTCCATCAATGTCATTAGGTGCATTAGATGACATACCTCCACATAACCTTCTCATACGCTTCATTTGTCTTATCTTTGTTGCCTCTCGCTATTTATTTGTTACTCTCTTGTTCTTTCCCAATACATTAATATTGATTATCCTATGTACATTACATCATGATGAAAATCTATAATCAAATAGAAAGAAAACAAAAAATGATCATCATTTAATTATAATATAAAGAAACAAACCAAAAATAAAAACAAATCACTCATTTCAAAGAAAAATTGACAAAAAAATTTAAACCTAACTATTATTGTCCCAAAAACTAATGCCAAATAGTACAATGGGACCTTCAAAAAACTTATATTTTTGGTTTCTAGGTCATTGGGAATATATTATATAGATTTCCTCATAACTCGTGCAGGTTATGAAAAATTAGAGGTTCAACTCTACTTCTCCATAACCCGTAGGGGTTTTTTAAAATAGGAACTTGAGAGAGAGAGAGAGAGAGAGAGAGAGAGAGAGAGAGAGAGAGAGAGAGAGAGAGAGAGAGAGAGAGAGAATAGGCATGCATTAATATATTTAGTACCATGTGTTTTGATGTATTCGTAACCCATATGTGTTCTATAAAACATAAATTTCATGTCTTTACAACTGCAAAACACGTACATGCACTAGTACATTTGAGGTCAAATTTTGATGGCCATTTTTGCATTGGAAATTGCAATGGAAGAGATATCCATCAGTTTACCAACACCCCATTACATCAAAAACTTGCACATGATAACAACTTTGTTATGACATTTCCTACGGTCCATCTATCAGAATTTTGACACAAAGACCTATCGAAAATACACAATCACTGTCAGAACTAACTGTTGAAATAAATTCCTTTCTGACATTAGAACTATTGGTATAGTGACAGATCTGTAGCCAATTTTTGACAATTAAACTCATTGTTGACGTAGCATTAGTGTCAGAAAATTCTATCAAAAATTGCATATCTACGACATTTTACCTATCGGAAGAGCGACGGTCATGCAGCATATCTCTGACAAGTTGCCCTGTTGGATGTATAGCATTACTATCACAATAATTTTCCTAAAGTATTTTCTCTGACATTTTCTTTGTCAGATAGGTGACGTGTTGGCCTATATTCTGATGGGAAATGATGTTGGATGTATAGCACTACCGTTGGAATGAATTATAAAGTGTCAAAAAATTGATGGATATGCACATTAAAGATAACAAAGCTCAAGAGACCATCATAGGTTGTCTCTTTCTTCGGTCTATATTATTAATAGAATGTTTTACCTTTTATTAGCTCATCAAATCTAGGGATTTGAAAGAATTTAATAGAATATTTTCATGACAACGTATATTATTTAAGTTGACGTTTCACAAATTTATCTAATTTTTGCACTTATAGACTATGAGGGTGCCGATAAAGAAGCATGGCCATGAGAGGAGATGCTTCTTTATTGCCATCCTAATAGTCTACAAGTGCACAAAGTAGATAAATTTGTGCAATGTCAACTTAAATAATATACGTTGTCATGAAAATATTCTATTAAATTCTTTCAAATCCCCAGATTTGATGAGCTAATGAAAGGTAAAACATTCTGTCAATAATATAGACTAAAGAAAGAGACAACCTACGATGGTCTCTTGAGCTGTGTTATCTTTAGTCCTAGCTACTGGGTAAGGCCTGGAAGACTTATACCTATCGATCGTCAAGAATAATCATCACCTTGCATTTATGTACACTACACAAACTAATCCTAGTCTTGCAAAAACATTTTACACTTGTACATATCATCAATACTAGAGGCCTTTAAAGTAATTTTATACAATCACTAGCACATTTCATGCATGGATGAGAAACAGTATCCAAAGTTTCTAGATAACCATTTTTTAGAAGAGGAATGAGTGGAGGCCAAAGAAGGGATAATTGTGAAGGTTTTATAGATGTAGGTTACTGAATCATCATCTCTGCACTGGTACTCAATCTAGCCTCCACTCCATATACATCTTCTCAGAATCTAAAAACTCTCCATCATTGATTCCCGTCATTTTTTAGCATCTCCATGGACTGAGACCTTAAATTTTTGAGCTTCTCTTTGTTTTGAGAATAGTTTAATATTATCTACTAAACAGGGCCAACCACGTGAAGGTGGAAGCTCACCTGACCCCTCCTAGGAGCCTCTTATGACCCTTTACAAAATTTTAAGACCTCTAAGATGTATTCTTAGGGATTGTAAAGGGTCATAAGGGGTCCTAGGACACAACAGCTAAGAAACATAAATGTAGGCATCATGGTCACAATTTTTTGGAGGCACAACATAATTGAGTGGTTTTCCCAGATGATGCAAAGTAGTGGTTACTTTGCATCATCTGGGAATAGCACTCAATTATGTTGTGTCTCCAAAAAATTGTGACCATGATGCCTACATTTATGTTTCTCAACTTTTGTGATATCTACATCATAGTCTATTGTCGTTGCAGCAGCAGAGCCTATATTCCACAACAAAAAGGAAGATATCTTTTTAGCCTAGGTCAAGATCCTACCCCGATTGTCGAAGGATCCAGGGCTAGGCTAGAAAGATGTCTTCCCATTCTATCTACAACATTGTGTCCATCCATGATCTCAGGAATACCATCGTCTTTCCACTCTTCATTTGCCAAAATATACCACTTCTTCAAGCTTGCAAAGTAATCTTATTAATAAAAGAACTCTTGCCAACATTAGGGTACCCACAGATCAAAATAGTTGATGTTATTGGTGCTTGTGCTCAAGGATATTGATTCACTATTTTGAAATGGCCAAATCATTTTTATTTAGAATGTAGAGAAAAGGAGTGGGAGAAAATGAGCGAGTGAAAGTTGATCAAGCGCGAGAGAAGTCATTGCATTTTATTTGATCATGAATGCTCTCTGAAATGACCAATCATGTTTTCTATTCAATTCTTTTTGGTTCTTTTTTTCCCATATTCAGTAGATAAAAATTATGGCGGTAGCCACTTAGCCATCTTTTTGATGTTCCAGGTATTTTACAAAGATACAAGTATGTGAATTTATCATTCAGTTGCTTGCAATTATTGGTCAAATGCAAATATTTTGTCAAGTTGAAAGGGCAAGATATCAGTTTGTTGTTTTCAGTTTATGTTAAAAGTTGATTTTGTAAAATCCTCAAAAAACACACTACATGTTCTAAAATGTAAAGAAGTTGAATGTTAAATGTAAGATATATATCTTCTCCATAGTAATCAAAAGAAACGACATGAAACTTATAAGGAGATTTACCAATCCAAAAATATAAGAAAATAGGAGACATGATTGGTACCTTATGAATTGGTTTTTGAGGTGCAAAATCTTCATCAATCTCCTTAGAAGAAGACCCCTCCTCACGAAAAATGCATTTAACACAAAAAACAAATCTACAAAACTGAACCAATGGCATGTTTAGAACAAAGAAATAGAATGATAATAATATGCTAAAAATTATATTATGTTTAATACATGCAAAAGGACCAGTCCCAACAATTCTTAAACATACTTTATCTGATATGATAATAACATGTTAATTAAACTGATAAAGGTGTTATTTGCATTTAATCTACCAATTACTAATTACACAAAAAACAAATTTACAAAACTGAACCAATGGCATGTTCTTCGTAAGCATTTTTTCATCTTTCGAGCATCTGGCATCATATTTGACCACAAATTTCAAATGCATTGCATTTTATTTGATCATGAATGCTCTCTGAAATAACTGCATTCTCCTGGTTTTGTGCCCTAGCCCATGATTTATCACCATTATTTGATGTTATTGGTGCTTGTGCTCAAGGATATCAATTCACTATTTTAAAAATTGTCGTCTAGGGTTGTTCGGTGTTTGTGAAGTCTTCAACACACACTACCCACCACCACATTGACAGTTTGGCACATTGACAAGAGTCATCAAGCCTATATATCAACAATGCATCGCACCATCGTTACTACATTTATTATTTTTATATGATTATATTTATATGAAATACACCAAGTACCATCAGAAATATTAACCATTTACAATAATGAAAAGTAAACCTAAATCAAATAGCTCATTTTTTTATCAGCATGTGTAGTCTCTATGTATATGAAAAATGAAAGAAATATGAAGCTAAAATAAAATAGTGAACAAAATAGTATTCCACATAGACTAAATGAAATATACCATGAAAAGAAGGTGACAAAATCCTGTCACAAAGCATAGACATAGGATTTCAAAAAGGGAAAAAGGACAAGAAATAATAAAAATCATTACGACTATATAAAAATCATTTATACTATAATCAAAAAAAGAAACACTCTTTGTCAACAATTTTCAAAATCATTAGGACTATAGAAAAATAATTAATACTATATAAAACCAAATTTTAGAAATGGATGGTTTTGATGCTTTGCCATTACAACAATTGAGCATTCATCATTTGGTATTATGTATTCCATTTAAGTATGTCAACAATGTTCAAAATCCTGTCACCAAGCATAGACAAGAAATAAGAAAAATCATTAGGACTATAGAAAAATCAAGTTCTAAAAATAGACGGTTCTGATATTGCTTTTCCATTACAACAATTGAGCATTCATCATTTGGTACTTCTTGGTGTATTCCATTTAATTTTTTTAGTTGTCGTGTTTATGTGTATGTTCTTTATGTGTTTGGCTTCTCTCCCTCACAAGGGATACATTGATAGGTAATTGATTTGAAAGCATAATGATGTGACAGTCTTTTTTCAGGATAGGTGTAATCATCCCACCAACCTTAATTAGCAACACTTGTGATATAAGTCAAGTACTTATAATCAGTATGCCCAACAATCCTTTGGTTTACTAGTTTACTTATAATTAGTATGTCCTTTGGTTTACTATTTTAATCTGGTTTAAGAATAGTTTGTTTCATGTTTGAATGTACCATTGAATGAAGCTTGGCTATATTAAGTACAATATTAAGACTTGTGACTCTTCAAATTCTCTTGTTTACTTCAGACCTCCAAACATGTGTACTTTGAGTAGCCCTCCAACAAATGGACTTGTGATGATTTTCACAATAGTACATGTGTAGGAGGACTACTCAAAGTACTACTTAGGAAAATCTGAATGTTCATCACCTGTGCATATAAGATTTGATCATAGAAGGTATATGCTAGACCCAGCAGAAAATAGATTTGTGGTGATTTTCACAATAGTACATGTGTTTCTAGGTAAGCTCCCAATAGCACTTAGGCAAATATGCATGTTCATCACCTGTGCATATGAAGTGGCTCTAATGGAAGATACAATCACTAAATTTTGCATACTCCTTATTTTGTTTTGCATTGATATTGTCAGACATGGTCTTTCTTGAATGGAATGACTCGTTACTTGTACATTGACTAGAATGTTGGTGGAAGAAGGATGATTTGTTTGCAACCATTTTTTCAACTCTAATTTTCTCAACACAAAGGGACATTTGTCATAGCCATAGAAACATGATTATTTTAAAATTAAATACACAAAGGAGTCCCATCATAAATATTGACTATTTACAATCATGAATAGTTAACCTTAATCAAATAGATCATTTTTTTATCAGCGTGTGTAGTCTCTGTGTATATGAAAAATGAATGAACTATCAAGCTGAAATAAAATAGTGAACAAAAATTCAAATTCAAGTTCTAATTTATAAAGAGCAACAAACATTAGGATGAAAGAAAAATCATTAAGAGTATAGAAAAATCATTAGGACTATAGAAAAATCATTAAGACTAGAAAATCAAGTCTTAAAAAAAGCATTAAGAGTACTATAGAAAAATCATTAGGACTATAGAAAAATCATTAAGACTAGAAAATCAAGTTCTAGAAAAATCATTACGACTATAGAAAAATCATTTAGACTATAAAATCAAGTTCTAGAAATGGATGGTTTTGATGATTTGCCATTACAACAATTGAGCATTCATCATTTGGTACTTCTTGGTGTATTCCATTTAAGTTTTTCAGCTGCCATGTTTATGTGCATGTTCTTTATGTGTTTGGCTTCTCTCCCTTGCAAGGGATATGTTGATAGGTAATTGATTTGAAAGCATAATGATTTGACCGTTCCAAGTAATGTTTTTAATCCTTTGAAGTTTCTCATGATCCTGATGTAAGTTGATTAGATTAAGCAATTTGGGGATCCAATAGGACTTTAGGGGAGTTCAATAAATGTTTTGGAAGACTTAGAGGAACTATTAGCATGACTGTTCCTTCATCTACAATGAGTTAGACTAAATTTGCTAAGTTTTTCCTTTGTTTTGAAGTGTATTTTGTAATCTATTTCCTTTCCATGGACCCAAAGACCTAGGACCCATGAAAAAGGGATACTAACAATGTATTATACAAGTCTAATGTTCTTGACTTGCAGAGATTTGAGAAAGTAAAGGGAACATTGGCTATGTTTAATGTTAATTTTTCCTGCACAATCCACTCATACAACAGTGAAATGCTATGTGATTGACAATTTCATACAACTGGTCCTTTGGCGTGTATTAAATAGAATAGAATTTTTAGCATATTATTATCATTCTATTTCTTTATTGTAAACATGTCATTGGTTCATTTTTAATATACTGGTGTTGTGCCCTAGCCCATGCTTTATCTCCATTATTTGATGTTATTCACTGTGGTTATCAAATGGAAAAAATAGAAAAAAAAAAATTGTCCAATTTTTTTTATAAAACTAAACCAATGGCATGTTTACAACAAAGAAATAGAATGATAATAATATGCTGAAAATTATATTTTGTTTAATACACACCAAAGGACTAGTTGTATGGAATTGTCAATCACATAGCATTTCTCTATTATATGAGTGGATTGTGTAGGAACAGTTAACATTAAACAAGGAGAAAACTCCTCAACACATCTTGGAAACCATTGAATTCAATAATAAATGAAACCTAAAACCAACACTATTCCTTCCATTCACTTCTACCAAGAATTCCATGTTAGGAATGGGAACACTGAGAGGGGGGGGGTGAATCAACGTTCACTGTATTTTAACTTTTTACTTTAATCTTTATGTCGAACATAAATGCTTAAGAAATGAATTAAAAATTCACATAAACATGAAGCATGAATCAAAAAATGACACCAATATGGTTATGGGGAAACCCAAATGGGTAAAAACCCCGGTGGGACTTGATACCCACTAATAATCTGCACTAGTGTTTTGTGATCCTTGTTAGAAGATCCTTTACCCTGTTAGGAGTAGCTTTACAATGATTTAAGTACAGTAGACCTTGTTAAGGGTCGGACCTTGTTAGGAGTCTTTTACAATGATCCCTATTAGGGGAGTGGACTCACTATCCTAGAGCTCACTGCTCAAATGGTGAAGGCTACAACCTTCTGATTTAGATACACACTATATCTACAGGTGAACTATTCACTGTGACACTGCTTGTCAGATCAGTTCCTTTGGTACGCTGATGCTTTGACCTCTAGAAAAGATCTAATAAATCTTATGCTGAATTCACATACCTCTACTTTTCTTATCACAACTCTTTTTCAACTTCCATCCCAAATACATTGGGCACACCTTATATTTATACACTTATATAAAAAAAACAATTAGGTCAGCCCTATAACTATTACAACCAATGCTTCCAAATGAATTATCTTAAGCATGCATACAATTATACATATAAACATGTTGGCAACCTAAATACAATGGGCACATAGCCTTTACAACATTAAATTATAATCGCAAACCAAAAAGCTAACTGTCGGCTCCATGCTCTGTTCGCTGCTGGCACACAATGGCTGTGCAACTTCAACTGACTGTAACTTTCACATCTTTGCATATCTACTTATGTGCTTAGACTAAGCATAAGTATAGTCTAACAACCTTAACTTCTAGGGAACATACCATAATTCATCCGTACACATGCGCTGATGCTCTGAGCTGTTGGAACTCTATATACTGTCTAGTCTTCAACACTTAACTGAATTCAGATCTTTACACTAAGTGTGTTGTCTCCAAACTGCTCTATGACTTTGTTTCCATAATGAAAACACTATATCAAGTCATATACTTTAGTATAGACAACTATCCAACAATCTCCCCCTTTGTAATTGATGGAAACAAAGGAATATGGCCAAGTTACTAACTATACCTTTACACAAAAACTTTTGTCTTCTATACATCTTCTATACATAACCTTATATCTCCTATACATATATGTACTCCATATTCTATACACAACTCCCCCTTTGACATTAATGACAAAGGTGCATCAAAAAATTGTATCTATACATACTTACTAAGGGAAAACATCCGGATATGCAATCTTGAGGTTCTAGATCTCCTTCTTCCAAAAGGTTATCAGAGAATTGACTATCTATAAATGGGTGCATAATGCATATTGAAGAATCTCCATCTTCTCCAATTCTATGCTTGAACCTTGATCATAGGTTATCATGGTCACATCAATCTCCTTTATGTTCTAACTAAGAATGTTTAGTGAGGGTGCAAGAGCATTCATCAATTAAGTCTGTCTAGACCTTATCTTCTCCATTTCTTTCTCTGCCTTCTCAATTATGTCCAACTGACCTTGATAGACATTGTTACACATGTTCACATTAGTGGATGTGTCTAGCATTGAATTATTCACCTTCTCAATCATTTCCTCTGCATCTTTGATTTTCTTAAGATGGGCATCAATGAGCTTATCCTGATCCATGGATTCTGCAATGACTTTCCTTCCTTGATCTGCAAATTCCTTCAAGGATGCCTGACCAAACTTAAGTGAACTTAAGTCAAGTGTGAAGTTTCTGATTAGTTCATTGAGTCTCTTCTTTAAGTATTTCTTTTCTGCCACTAAGGTCACAGATTCTTCTAAGCTAGAAAAATTGACCTTGAACTGTGAGATGACTGTGCTCACATCATCAACCAAATGTACATTTTGCACTTTCTTATGTTTAGGAAACAAACTGTTCAAAATATTCATTGATTCCACAAGGAGAGGATTTCTCATGACTTCCTTCTTCTTTGCCTTCTCCATAGCCAGGACACTGAACTTAATCAGGTCTTCTTCTTTCCAAGAATCCAAACTGCATGTGTCAGGTGTCAAACTTGACAAAAATGCTAAGGAGGGAGTGATGGGAGTGTTGTCCATCACCACTTCTTGTTTTACTATGACTAGCTCAACAACAGTTTCATCTTTTCTTTCTTTTTCCTTTTCTCCTTCTATCTTCTCTTCTTCTTTCTCATCAGAAAAATCTTCTATGAGTACTTCTTGCTGAATGGGAGGTGTATTGTTGCATAATATTTCATCTTCTTTAGTACTAACAAATGCTTCCTCAAACTTTTCCAAATCCTTATCAGTAGCCGCCATGGCTATTTCCACATTATCTATGATAATAGTTTTGTGTTTGTATGATTCTGTCATAGGTGTAGACTTGTCTACCTCTGTTTTAGTTTCTGCTAAGGGTGCTGAATCCTGAGGACCTGACATTGGTACATTAGTGGGCTTTGCCACTTTATCTTCCTCAATGGGTGCATGAGAGATGGGCACAATAGGTGGTTTTATCTATTTTTCTAATAACACCTTCTCAAAAGCCTTTTCTATTTCCTTTGTAATTAGATCATAGTCTTTGTTCATGATGTGAAGAGTTCTCATCTTAGTCCTTAGGTGTGGCTTCACCAAATTCAATAATAGTTCCACTTCTTCTTTAGAACATATAGGCAGAGTATCTTCTAATACATTTTCTCTAATCCTTAGATCTTCTTCATTTTCTTGTCTTATTAGATTTTCTAGAATATCCCATACTTTATCTGGAATTTTTGTTTTCAACTCAAGGACTGTCTTCTTGAACTTGATCATGTGTTTGAAAATCATACTATGTATTTTTGATTTGTCAATCTCACTGTAAGATTCATAGAACTTCCCTACTTGATCAATTCTTCCCTCATCAACAATTCTTCCATTCAAAACTTTAAGACTAGGTCTGAATCCTACCTAAGGAGGTGCTTGAGTGTTTTTCTTGCTCCTTAATGCTTGTGAGGATGGATGACTGGTGCTAGCTTCTTTCTTCCTCTTGAATAAAGGATTATACTCTGGAGGAGTATCTTTGGGCACAGAAGGAGTACTATCTTCTTTACCCTTCTGACTAACATCTGATTTAGTTTTTATCTTCTTCAGCTTAGGATCTTCTTGTTCTTTCTCTGTTGCTATGCCTTTCAATCCTAGGGAAATCTTTTCATCCCTTTCTTTATCAAGATCTACTTGAGATACACCGTGTATTCTCAAGATTTCAGATGTGACCTTTGCAACCTTTCTTTTTTTTGTAGTACTCTTAAGCTTAGCATCAACTTCTCTAGTCTTTTCTTCATAGGTTCCCCACCTAGGTTCATTATCATCTTTAGGGTTTGATAGCAATACCTATGCATAGGCTTCAAGAACTTGTTCCTCTACCTCATACGCAAGTTGATGAATCCACTTGGTTCTAGGCTCAATGGCTTCCATACATGTAATGGCTATCTCCACCATAAAGCATATTGTTTCTTTATACTTCTCCACAATATTCTCAGGAATCCTATGCCTCATCTGCATTCTTTCTCTGAAGGTCTTCAATTCTAAGGTTATATAGTCTCTTAAGGTTCTTTCAGTGCATGCCGCACCTATCACTTCTGGATTTACATACTTGTTCAACCATATTTCTGACATCCTTGCCCACTGGAAGGACGACACCTATCCTAGAAAGGCCTATCATCTCATGAATTAGGTCATTTTTTATTCTAACTAGAATATCTCCAATCCAAAACAAATCATCATGGATTTTACTCAATAAGATCTTTATCCATTCTATCTCATAGAATTCATATGTCATAGCATACTCAACAATGGGGTGACCATTCCATTTGGTGTAATCATCCATGAACATTTTGTCTAGTTTCAAAATTGTGTCCATGTGTGCATTTAACCTATCTAGTCCAACAGGTTCCTTCTTACAATAGATGTAAGCCCTTATGTCTTCTACATGCAGGATGCTCATTGGTATGCGGGAGAATGCTCCCTCTAAATCATCTAGGGTTGATTTAAATGGGTGCCTCTTGAAAATGTATCTCTTCTTTTTAGCAACATCAAAAACTATGGGAGTGGCCATGACTTACTTGTTAATCACTTTCCAACTGAACTTAGAGATGATCCGATGGCTTCTGAATCAATGCAATGAGCTAGGGTTACTGCAACCGATCAACTACATTGATAACTACAACAAATCTCTGATAGATTGAATCTCCAAGATAGCACAACAACTTCCAAGGCTCCTACTCTCTATCACTATGAATTTGAATGCAATGAGAAATCAAATGACTTATGTGTACCTTAAAGTGAAAAATCCCCCATTAATGCATGTCACATAAACTAGGTTGTCACTTTAGAATTTCAAACTCGATCTCCACAAAAATCAACATGTGTGCTCTTGCACGAAGGTTCATATACAGTCCAAAAGTTTAATTCCAAAGGTGCATACTCTAAGGATGAGTATACCATCCACGTAGCGGTCTAGAGATAAATTAGCTCCCCCTATGACCCTGAGGGCCATTCATGCAAATGTAGAGGGTACGTCCACTTGGGATGTATCCAATACATTCTCATTAGCTTTTTCCTTCTTTTCTTCTAACCAAATCAAGCTCACATCCTCTAAGGATTTCACAAACTTTACTTCTACTTCAGGATCTAAAACTGGTTCTTCGGTCTTTTTAGGGCTTTCCTGACCTTATGTCCTTGATCTATAGAACCTTGAGATATGTCCAGCCTTGTTACAAGAGTGACAAATGATTGGAGGTCTATTATTCCTCAGTGCATTGACATGAGTCACCATTCTACATGTTTTGACTGAGTGACCATTATAGTTACATATCTAACATGTGACATTCTGAGAACTTCTAACATTTGTCTGATTCTGATTTCTTTTATCTTGCTGAGTCCTATTCTTCTTACTAATCTTGCAATTCATAGCTCTATGACCAAATCTATTGGATGAATAATAGTAGCCATTAAAAGGTTTTACCTCTGTACAATTTCTTGCAATGTGTCCATGCTTGTTACAAGCAAAACAAGTGCATTCTACTTGCTTATGCTCATTCTTAGGAGGACCACCATTGTCTTTGGCTTGATCTTCACTCTTCTCATCATTAGTAGAGTTCTTTTGTGAATCCTTTCTTGTTTGCATGTTGTCAATCTAATTTTTTGCTTCATCGTATCCAATGTAGCTAGTGTATCCTTTGATTCTTCTTGCATACAACTGTGATTCTACCAACTCAGCACTGGTGTGTGATTTGTCAATATGATCCTTTAACTTCTTCAATTCAAATTCCAAGATCTCTTTGATATTCTTTAGCTCCAAGATTTCTAAGTTATCTTCCCTTAGTTCTTCATTGAGTTGAAGGTTCTCCTTGACTTGTTCGTTGTAGACATCTTGATTGTTCATCAGTTTGTCATCAAGTTCTTCAAGCTGAATTAACAAGGATGCATTTTCTTCACTCAACTTCTTGACTTTTTCTTCAAGTTCACTATTAGAGCATCCCTTCAAATCTTTTCTTGGTCTCTTGATAACTAATTGAGCATCACTAACTTTTTCTTTTAGTTCTTCAATTTCTCTTTCTGAATTGTCCAGGTCTTCAAGAGCAGCTTCAAGATTTTTCTTCAGGTGTTTCATAACTTCTTTGTCCATGATCTCCTCAAGTGGTTAAACTTCTTTGCTGAGGACTAGAGATCTGATACCAATTGTTAGGAATTGAAACACTGAGAGGGGGGAGTGAATCAGTGTTCACTGTATTTTAACTTTTTACTTTAATCTTTATGTTGAACATAAATGCTTAAGAAATGAATTAAACTTTCACATAAACATGAAGCATGAAATCAACACATAACACCAATATGGTTACAAGGAAACCCAAATAAGTAAAAACCCTGGTGGGACTTGATACCCACTAATAATCTGCACTAGTGTTTTGTGATCCTTGTTAGAAGATCATTTACCTTGTTAGGAGTAGCTTTACAATGCTTCAAGTATAGTAGACCTTGTTAAGAGTCGAACCCTATTAGGAGTCTTTTACAATGATCCCTATTAGGGGAGTGGACTCACTATCCTAGAGCTCACTACTTAAATGGTGAAGTCTACAACCTTATGATTCAGATACACATTATATCTTCAAGTGAACTGTTCACTATGACACTGCTTGTCAGATCAGTTCCTTTGGTGCGCTGATGCTTTGACCTCTAGAAAAGATCTAATACATCTTATGCTAACTTCGCATACCTCTGCTCTTCTTATCACAACTCTTTTTCAACTTCCATCTTGAATAGATTGGGTGCACCTTATATTTATACGCTTATACAAACAAAACAATTAGGTCGGCCCTATAGCTAATTACAAACAATGCTTCCAAATGAATTGGCTTAAGCATGCTTACAATTATACATATAAACATGTCAGAAACCTAAATATAATGGGTGCATAGCCTTTATAACATTAAATTATAATCACAAACCAAAAAGCTAACTATCGGCTCCATTCTCTGTTCGCTACTAGCACACACTAGCTGTGCAACTTCAACTGACTGTAACTTTCACATCTTTGCATAGCTACTTATGCTCTCTTAGACTAAGCATAAGTATAGTCTAACAACCTTAACTTCCAAGGTCATACCATAATTCATCTGTACACATGTGTGCTGATGCTTTGAGTTTTTGGAACTCTATATATTGTCCAGTCTTCAACACTTAACTGAATTCTGATCTTTACACTAAGTGCGTTGTCTCCAAACTATTATATGACTTTGTTGCCATAATGAAAACACTATATCAAGTCATATACTTTAGTATAGACAAATTTCCAACATTCCAGCACAAGCACAAGCTATTCCAAACTTCAAGTAAAATGAGAAATATGCTATATCAAATCATTCATATTTATAGTAACCATTCAAAGGATCATTTTTTCAATGAACCCTTTGACTGTACCCCTATGGTAGAGAAAGGAAATGTCAATACAGAGAAAGGAAACTTAGTAAAACTAGTCTATGCCACTATTTTTGAGGGTACAGTCATGATAAGTGCCTCTCAAACCTCTCCAAACATGTAAGATTGTCTTTAAATACTTTATTGATCTCTTCTAAACATTAACCAAATCAAATCTACATTTGAATCCACACACAATAACCCCAAAATGAAGGGTTTTGTATCCTTTAATGAATCTCAGACACTAGTAACGCATGAACAGTCAAACCAATAGTCTCCAAAGCATTCAATAACTATCTAGATTGTATTTAATACACACCAAAGGATTAGTTATATTAAATTTTCAATCACATAGCATTTCACTGTTGTATGAGTGGATTGTGTAGGAATAGTTAACATTAAACAAGGAGAAAACTCCTCAACACATCTTGGAAACTATTGAATTCAATAATAAATGAAACATAACACCAACACTATTCCTTCCATTCACTTCTACCAAGAATAAAGCATTTAATCCATTCAACATTACATATAATCATTAGATAGTTACATTTTCTAATTGTGTAGAGGAACAGTCACGACCAAAATAATCAAAACTGCTTTCACCCTTGCACAAGCTATTCCAAACTTTAATTAAAATGAGCAATATGATATATCAAATCATTCATATTCATAGTAACCATTCAAAGGATCTTTTTTTCAATGAACCCTCTGACTGTACCCCTATGGCAAAGAAAGGAAACCTCAAAATAGAGAAATGAAACTTAGTAAAACTAGTCTATGCCACTGTTTGTGAGGGTACATTCATGATAAGTGCCTCTTAAACCTCTCCAAACATGTAAGAATGTCTTTAAATACTTTATTGATCTCTTCTAAACATTAATGCATGGACAGTCAAACCAGTAGTATCCAAAGCATTCAATAAGTGAATATGAATGTTTGAAAACTTTCCTCTCAACTTCCCCAACCACTCCTAATCGGTTAGAGGGATTAGTTGAGTGTTTAGACACTAAAAGTTCTTAAACATACTTTATCTGATATGATGAATTGTAATATCAACAATTGTGAATCCAAACATTTGAAAATAGTGAATCGATATCCTTGAGCACAAGCACCAATAACATTAAATAATGGAGATAAAGCACAAGCTAGGGCATGAGACCAGTAGAATGTGGTCATTTCAATGAGCATTCATGATCAAATAAAATGCAATGCATTTGAAATTTGTGGTCAAATATGATGCCAGAGGCTCGAAAGATGTTGCCCATCAAAGATACCAATCAAAGATGAAGAAATCACATACCTTCTCTCGTACTCAGCTTGCACGAAGGAAGATTTGATAGCCAAATCTTCCTTGTACCACATGAAGAACATGTCATTGGTTCAGTTTACCATGTTATTATCATATCAGATAAAGTATGTTTAAGAATTGTTGGTAAGGATAGGAATAGTGGAGATTCTACAAATATCCCTCTAACCGATTAGGAGTGGTTGGGGAAGTTGAGAGGAAAGTTTTCAAACATTCATATTCACTTATTGAATGCTTTGGAGACTACTAGTTTGACTGTCCATGTGTTACCAGTGACTGAGATTCATTAAAGGATACAAAACCCTTCATTTTGGGTTATTGTGTGTGGATTCATCCACTTTAGCCAGAAAGATCAAGAAGATGGGGTAGGAGGCTGACATTGTGGTAGAAGAAGTATTTAAAGAAGCAATAAGAAGCAATAGAAAAAAAATTCAGAGTTTGGAACAACATTTCAAAATCCATGAATGGTATGGGTAAGGTGACCTTCATTCTTGGTCGTGACTTCAATGAAACATTGGATATGGCTGATAAGAAGAAGGATCACTTGTTGATAGTGTTCCTTGAGGGAAGGGGGATTGTGAAAGACTTGTTATCATTGTATTGTGTATTTCCAATATGTTTGGATGTAGGGCAGACCAGGGGAATAAAGGATCACTCACAAATTGCATGATAACCTAGTTTTGAAGGGTCACTGGTTAAGGGGACAGTCAAGGTCTAGATGTTGATAGCAATTCATTGAGAGAAGGGGGATTGTAAAAGACTTTTTATCATTTTATTGTGTATTTCCAATATGTTTGGATGTAGGGAAGACGAGGAGAATGAAGGATCACTCACTGATTGCATGATAACCTAGTTTTGAAGGGTCACTCATTCAGGGGACAGTCAAGGTCTGCATGTTGATAGTGTTCCTTGAGGGAAGTGGGATTTTGAAAGGCTTGTTATCATTGTATTATGCATTTCCAATATGTTTGGATGCAGGGCAGCCCAAGAGAATGAAGGATCACTCACTGATTGCATGATAACCCAGTTTTGAAGGGTCACTAGAAGAGGGGGGAATGAATGATCTCTCACTGATTGCATGATAACCCCACCAGGCATTCTTTCCTTTAATTTTCCACAATATCTTAAAATATGATCATTATTCTTTACTTTCTTCTATATGCTATTCTTTCTATGGTTTTGTTATCTCAGAAATATATCAAAAACATTGCAGATGTGCATATAAAAGTAAAATATTGTCCTTCAATTGTTCTACATCGAAGCATTTCCTCTTGGGAGTATTCTCTTTATTTGTACAATATCTATCAAAAATGGTTCCCATATTTCTTCAAGATCTATTTTCATCTTTATATTGCAATTTTGATTAGATTTGACCAATAGTTGATTTCATTGGTATTTTATAGCATATACTCCTAATGTGAAATGTGGAGAGAAAGAAAGAGACACACTAAGTATGAATTACATGATATACCCATCATCACTTAGCACTTAAATAATGAATTATGGACAGGGAACAACCCCCTAACTTTTGGATGTTTGTTTCATGTTGGCCTCTTATTATATGCAAAGGTAGGCTTGTCTTAGGCTAACAACCATAGTGTAGGGGCCATAAATTATGGATCCCAAAATAGTGCACACTTGTATTAAATTAGGTTCGCTATACTGCAAGGGAATGGAAACCATGCAATATTGCCTCATGGGGATGGAAGCAACCCTTCACCAAGAAGATGATTGTGTCTGCAATATTTACTAGAGGCAAAGAACATAATTTGGTTCCAGCAATTACTCCTAGAAGATAATGACACCCACAAAACACTTGGAAAAGATATCACTCACTATATCTTTTTTCACTCTTTTAAAGCTAGGACAATAAATGTCAAAGATTGATCAACAAATTCTTGAACACAAAGAACCATTGACAGTTATGAGTCATGTGTACAATAGCCAAAAACCAGTTGTTCCAATCATGGTGTCCAATAATTATGTTAGAAAAAGCATCTACAAATCCCTTACACAACCATAATAGATTCAAACCATGAACCATAAGAACCTAACAATGGGACTAACAAAGATACAGCCTAAACAAATCTTTATCATATTCCACCCTATTGTAAGGCCCAAGAAGTAACTCTATCTTAAAGCTACACATTCCTCTAGATGAAGCGCAAAGGTCAGGTAGTTGAAGCATAGCAATAATTGAATGAATATAGGAATAATTTGATGTACAATCATTTTCTAGCTTGGTTTGTGGGTTTTCCACATAATATTTTCCCTTTAATCACATTTATAGTTTGAGAACATTAGAAAAAATTGTTTCAGATTTATATTACCCTTTTGAACTAGCACACTACCATCAAAATGCATAATCATTGGTCATATCAAGAAAATTTATATTCATTTGTAGGATATCCTTATAAAAATTTGATGCATGGATTTCTTGTGAATTATCGACTACTATGTATCCTACAACTATGGAAGGAATAGTGTTGGTATTAATTAGGTTTCATTTATTATTGAATTCAATGGTTTCCAAGATGTGTTGAGGAGTTTACTCCTTTTTTAATGTTAATTATTCCTGCATAATCCAATCATAAAATAGTGAAATGCTATGTGGAAGGGATGGTTGATAGTATTCCTTGGGGGAAGGGGGATTGTGAAAGACTTGTTATCATTGTATTGTGTATTTCCAATATGTTTGGATGCAGGGAAGACTAGGAGAATGATCACTCATTGATTGCATGATAACCCAATTTTGAAGGGTCACTGGTTGAGGGGATAGTCAAGGTTTGGATGATTGGTCCATTGGAGGACCCTAGTTCTTTGTATTAATTGCTATTCAAATTGGATGCATGGATTTCTTGTGAATTATCGGCTGCTATGTATCATGCAACTGCATCTGTAAATCTGCATATACTTCTATAGGTTTGTAAGCCACTTAGGGATCAAAATAGAGAAACTAAATAAAAATCATTCTTTGTGTTGGAATTAGGAGAGATAGGAATTGAGAGGGGAGGGGTGAATCAGTGACTTCAAAACTTCACTTGTAAACTTTTCAAATCTATAACTGTAAACAGTGATAACTGACCAAAATAACTTGAATCTAATTGCATGAATCAATCATCTATTCAACTTAAGTAAGCAAACAACATGACATCAATATGACAATCACATAACACAAGTAGTTTGGTCATGTAGAAACCCTTGTTAGAAGGTAAAAACTGTAGTGGGGATGACACCCACAAATTCTTCACTACTGTAGATAGAAAAGGTTTTCTTGTTAGGGCTACAAGTTTTGATCACTTTTGGTGATCTCACCCTATTAGGAGTGACATGTTAGATCAGCTAGATCTACCTAGTTATAGGATTTTAACAACACTAAAGAAGTGTGTACTCGGTCAAGAGATTTACATAAGACTGTTAAGTCTACTCTGTCAAGGGATTTTATCCAAAAACTCTATTATAATTGTCAGAAAGCAATAGGCAATTATCTGCTATTTGACAACTCAATTATCTGATACAGATCTATTAGTTCTGATAAAATATCACCTTACTTGTGATGAATCTCTTCTCTGACTCTGCTCAGTAGCCTTCTCTAATTCTATTAATCTGATAATCTCTATACTATGTTCTACTCTATTAACTGATAGACTTAAAGTTAGGCAATTGATTCAAGTGCTTTGTGATTCATATATCAGCTCACACCAAAAATGATGTGAACACACAAATATATAGTGCTCTATTTTTTTCGCTTTAACAAAATTAGGTTTCACAATAGTTATAACCCTAAGATCTACGTTGTACAATAATAACTTAGATCAACTATTACAATAAGATATACATTACATTTAATGAGTATCTATTACAATAAATGTTCCTTGATCTTGGTAAAACAATTTATGAATCATTGTAACCATTTGCATACAAGTATGTGCCATCTCTGGTTACTATGATGTTTCCTGTGATCCTTGGTAAACACTATATAAACTAATTGGTGTATAATGCAATGCTTGATGTTTATTATCTATCAATGTCGGTGTCTACTGGTGCTCGGTAAACTGTCTGCTGCTGGGTATATAAGCTTTACCAACTAGACTGTTCTGCTTTATGTTACCGATTAGCTCAATGCAAGTGACTGACTAATATCTTTACAAAACTTTGGTACTAATGAGAACCTTAAATGCTCAATAGAGATAACAATCTCCCCCTTTGGCATTAGTATCGAAACTTCAAATGTATATAGACAAAAATTTCTATATAACGTATATCTCCGCCATATACATATACATACCAAAAAAATTCTAAGTACTAAGTACTCCCCCTCATTGCATGCTCTCGATAATATGTAGTATACATAGCATCTATGTACATATTTTGCATAACAACTTATACATTATTTTCCCCCTTTTTGATAGTAATGCCAAATACAAAAAAAAATGTAGTATACTCACATCTTGTCAAAAATATGTTGATGGGTTTTCTTCACTAACTCCAAGAGGTTGTCCCATTCCTCTTTCAAGTTTGTGAGAGTGATGTGCTCAAGACCGACTTGTGCATGCATGTCAAAGATGTTATCTAACACCAAAATTTCTGGTGTTGCAACTAGTAGCTCAACTTTGACAATATGAGCTTCAAAAAAATTTAGGTATGAAATGAGTTTGGTTTGCAACTCAGTAACTTGATCTATGATGTGCTCTTCTTGTTTCTTCAAATTCACTTTCAACCACCAGAGTTCTTGAACTCGGTGAATGTTCTTTAAGAAAGCTTGAGGCTCAGTTATAGCTGCATTTGTACTCAACTATATTTTTGCTTCCAATCCTTTGATATTTTCACTAATTTCAATAGTGAATGTGTCTGTAGTACAAAGCTTCAATAAATATTGACAAATTAACTGAATGATAGTTTTTATCTTGGTGATTACATCAGATAATTTATCCTTCTGTAATGCCACTTCTAGGCTGATTTTCTCTACTAATTTGTGTTGTATCCTGGCTTCTGCCCTTTCTTAAATTCTTTTGTCTGCATTAATATCTGAGTTATTGATCTTCTTAGCAAGTGTAGCAAGTTGATCTATGATAGGTGTATCCTCATCAATGTTCACCTCAGGTACTACCTATTGTAGGATATCCCTCACATCGGTTAATACGTCTTTGTGTTTGTGTTCTTGCTTCAACTTCTCTTGTGTTGCCTTCCTTGAACACAATTCCCCATATTTACTCAAGTCTTCAGGGCTTAGGGTCCTCGGGTCACACTCAGGGATAATGATCACTTCATCTAGGGTGACCGGCCATTTTCCTTTCTTCTTCTTCTTCAGTGCTATAGGTGATTTATTCTCAATAATAGCAATAGTTTTATCTCCAAATTTTGGAGTTTCCTTCCCAGTTAACACAGGGTCTTCCTTCTTCTGCTCCTTGGTAGTTGTAGTCTCAGTTGATATAGTAGGAGTCTCGGATGTGGTTTCAAGTGGGATCACCTCTATTGCTTTTGATTCTACTGTTTCCTTTTCTTCTTCTATTTCCTTTTCTTCAGTGGAAGGTGCCTCTATATGTGTAGGCTCATCTGTCTCTGCAAGTTGTTCAAGTTCTTGTATCTCGGTTGTTTCTTTGTTGTGCTCAGGTTCTAAGCTATTGGATTGTACTTGTGAAACTCCATATTTAGCAGTAATATTTTTCTTCATTTTCTTTACGTTTCTAGTTATTTTACTGATCTTAATATTTGTTGAAATTCTAGACACGACCTCTTCATATACTCCGAACCTAGTGGCAATGGGCTCCTTCAGTAATGCAAGTAGTGCATTAATAGATTTCAGAGCAAAATCATGGTTTATTTCATATCCCATCGGTGCCAACCATTTTATCCTAGGTTCAACTACTTTTATCAATGTGTAGTTTGTGTTGACTACAAAACATATGTCATTCTCAAATTTCTAAACTTTTTCCCTTGGAATTCTGCTTTGTTTATGTATTTTAGATTGAAACTCTTTGAAGTATGCATTAAACTCTAAATTCAATGTATATCTTAACTTATTTATCATTTCACCAATCTTCTTTGTTATCGGTATATCCGGTATCTAATTTACTTTACCGATGCTAGGTACATACTTTTGTAGATAGAAAAATATGCATGCAAGTAGAGATCCCAACTTACATGTGTTAGACCTTTTTTTCTTTATGGTCTTCATATTCTCCTAAAGTTGATGAAACAGTACCTCGGCAAGATCAACCTAGTGACCTTTTATCACAATTTTGTGTGCCATGTCTACTGTGCTGCAAGATACATTGTTGAGTCTGCTCGATTGAAATAGCTTGTACCAAATCACATGTGCTGCAAATTTGACTGTTGGGTCTTTGATTGTTGAAATCTTCAGTTCGTAACCATCCCATTGTGCTCCAGTATATTTCTCAACATCCGGTTGTTATGAACTATGGAAAACATTAGCTTTGTTAGTTTTAGGGAGCCCAATAACCCTACTGATCATTTTCTTGTTGACCTCAATCAGTTTATCCAACCAGAATTTGTCATCGTGATACCTGCCCATAATAATTATGATCCAATCTAATTTAAATGATTGTAGAAAGTGTATAAAACATGATAACCCTGATTCCTCAATCTTCTTGAAATTTGATTTCATTTTTCCATCAGGGCCATAGAGTTGTTGATATGCTACAATAGTTTCAAAATCTCCAACTTCTCTAATTTTGAAATGAATATATGATCTTACATCTTCTATTAACAAAACCCTTTCTGGTATGCTCGAAAAACTACCCATGATATCTATTTGTGTTGTGACTTTAGGATGTGGCTTAAACTTAGGTTCGTCAAAGTTTTCCCTAACAATTAGATTAACTTCCTCCTCAACACTTTGTGATTTTCTTGCAGATGATGTTGATGCCATAAATTGATTCTAGGGTTTCGGCAAGCAACAGGATAAAAAATTGTTTGATCACAAATGAACTTACTCGATATCGTGAAGAGTGATGTTAGTTCGATCTAACATAGCCTTGAATCCTTCTGAAAATCTTTTAGCTCAAACTCTACTCTTTGAATTCTCTGCTCTTCGAAATCGCAATGCAAAAATGAACTCTATTCCCATGTATTTATAGACTTTTTGATATTCCCGCTCAAACTTTCTTGCAATAAATGCTTGATCTAACTTTTGGTACGAGATAGTTGTCAGCTCAGTAACAACTAAAATTTTCATCCACTCAGTTAACACAAAATTTCTTCATCGGTTGATACATGTGCTCTATTAACCTTAGATAGTGATTATCGATGGGTAACCAACTCTCAGTCTCTCTTTTACCGACTATATGACATTGTTAGCTCATAACATATAAACCATAGTGCATCTTTATTCATGCTGATTTGGTATTAGTACATCATGTATAAGGAACTGTATGTAAAATGTGATCATTTGAAATGTTAGTCCCCTACATACCTATTTCACCTTAAGTGGAGGTACCGATGTCACCCAATCCAATGGATGAGGTTTCACCAATAGTGTTACTTGACTTAGCATTCTTATTAGATGTCTTCTTCCACATAGTGTTCCTTAACTTCATGATATCTGTGATAGTATATCCATTCTCAAATATATAATTTTCATCTGGTGCTCGGTCTCTGTAGTTCTTGCTTAAATGACCGACCTTATGACAGTGCATACAAGCCATGCCAGTGCTTGTCCAGCTTCTTGATTGTCCAATCTGACTCTTTCTATAATATTTTGTTGCAATGTGCCCATACCGACCACATACAACACAATTATTCCATGTATTATAATCCCAAACATAAGAGTTACCTTGTCTCTTTGGTTGATATGGCCTTCGTTGTGGTTTCTCCTTAGGTGTCCAAACTTGTTTCAATTTTTCCTTACATTCACTTGTAGTGTGTCCATGCTTGTTGCAGGTGTAGCATATTTTATCCATAGTAGTATTGTTAGCAATATCATTCTATTTAGCTATGCACTCATAAGTTGCATGTCCAAACTTACCACAGTAATAACAATATCCATTGAACTTAGGAGTGACAGGAAGTTTACCTTGTGCTTTGCTTCTACACACATTAGATGTATGTCCCGGTTTGCCACAATGATAACATGCCAATATTTTAGGTTTCTGATTTTGACTAATGTTGACTTGGTCAGCTTGTTGTGATGTTTCTCCTTTACCAGTGTAGCCTATACCGATTTTCCTTCCAAATCTTCTCTGATTGGTCAGAAAGTCATCAATCTTCTTAGAGCTATCCTCAGCAAGTTTCTTCATTTCATTTTGTTGTTGTTGATTTTTCACTTCATTTCTCAGCTTCTCATTTTCTTCTCTGAGACTTGCAACATCTTCTAGTCTTCTTGACAATTCTGCATTTACTCAGTTTACCTCTTGATTCACAGTCATCATTTGATTAGTTAATTGGAAATGTTGGTCAGTGAGTCTTTGTATCTCACTTTATTTAGCTTGAAGTTGTTCAGTCATCTATCTTTGGTCATCAATAGCTAGATTTCATTCTTTCTCAGCTTGATTTTCTTTGTTCATTGTTTCTATCATTCTCACCATCTGAGATTCTTGATCGATTTGTAATGCTTTCACTTGATCAGTTAAATATTCATTCTTTTCAGATAGATCAGTGATTATGCTTTCAGATCTATCGGAGATGCTTCTAGAACTAGATCTAATATGCTCAAACATTTCATCAATAGGTTCTTCATGGTAATCAATCTCATTTTGTAGAATAGTTATGTTCTTCCTTTCAACCGGTAATTTCTTCAGTCCTTCCCTGGCTTGCTCATACTGTTCCACAAACATTGGCATTTATATCTTCTGATTCTCAATAGTCTTGTCAAGCTTGTATCTCTCCATGACTTAGATCTTTACCCTTCAGTGGTTAAACTGTTCAATAAGAGAACTATGCTCTGATACCAATTTTTGGAATTAGGAGAGATAGGAACTAAGAGGGGAGGGGTGAATCAGTGACTTCAAAACTTCACTTGTAAACTTTTTAGATCTATAACTATAAACAGTGATAACCGACCAAAATAACTTGAATCTAATTGCATGAATCAATCATCTATTCAACTTAAGTAAGAAAATAACATGACGTCAATATGACAATCACATAACACAAGTATTTTGGTAATGCAGAAACCCTTGTTAGAAGGTAAAAATTGTGGTGGGGATGACACCCACAAATTCTGATGCAGGAGCATCCTGGGTGTAAGAGCAATCTTGCATCACCCAAAAATATTTCTATTTTTATATTCAATAAGGGTTATTTTGTGCAGAGCTGCTATTTATGGAAAGTTACTATTTTTGGTAATTTTTGTATGTGCTCAGAATGATCTGATTTCTTTCTTAGAGGATCATTTTGGTCATATAAGTCTGCCAGTAAAGTTTATTGCCAAATCAAGTGTATATTGGAAGATATTGAAGATTTTCGGTATTGGCAGCAGGGTACAAAAACTTTGAACTCAGTTTTGGAGGCTTTAGAGGCCCCGGATGAGGTCGAAAATTTGGGTGACGGGCGCTTGTGCTAGTCAAGCCTGTAGAGCGCTTTGTGGCATTTCTGAAATGGGGTTATAATAGCCGAGCGGGTCAACTGGTGATGACTTATGGTCTTCGGAAGTTGGGCCACCTGAAATGGCGAAAAATAATTTTCTTCAAAATTTCTGTTCGGGTTTCAAAGGTTATCTTGAGCAGACTATGATGTAATAAAATGTAAAATAAAATAATTCTAAGTTTGGTCGGCCTTATTGGCTAAAATTCTGGAACCTTCCCAGGCGGTGGATAATTGCCTATATAAGGAAGGCTGTATTATTGTCTTAGGCAGTTCAGAATAGTTCTGGGTAGTAGATCTGGGTAATAGTTCGAGGCTTTGTCCTACAGAATATTGTAAGGAATGCCCATGTGGCTTTGCATATTGTAATTTTGAAAGTTTGTAATTCCACATTTGTGGAGATAATAAGAAGCCAATTTTCTGTTCTTGCATATTGTTGTTGTTTCTCTATTTCTGTTATGTGTTTGTGGTATTAAGGGGAGCACCCTTCATCAAGTGGTATCAGAGCAGGAGTTCTTGAGTGTGTAAACAGATTGTCGACTGTGAGGCAGTTTGCACCAGGACCGTGGCTAGGGTTTCAGCGCGCATCACGAAAATGCCTCCATGAAGGGAACGTGGCGGAAGAGCTGGTGTTGTAACACCTGAGGTTAGAGAGCTGCAAAGACAAGTGCGAGCATTGCAAGAAGAGATTCGCAGAGGAATGAATCTTAATGTCCGAGATGAAAGCGAGGATGAAGCCGAAGAAGAATATCAAGAAGGAGAAGCTAAAATTGTGAACCAGGAGGAAGAAAGACTTTTTCGGGCCATTTCCAAGATTGGGAAAAGACCTAAGATTGAGGTTCCTACATTTTCTGGAAATCTTAACCCAGAGGAATTGATCGACTGGATCAATGAATGTGAGGAATATTTTGAGTACGAAGATGTTGACGATCCTGATAGGGTCAAATTTGCGAAGGCCAGATTGAAAGGTCATGCGAAGATCTGGTGGCAAGAAATTCAATTAGAGCAAAATAGAAGAGGGAAAGATAAAATCACAAGATGGGATCGGATGGTGGATAAATTGAAGCGACAGTTCATTCCTGTTGATTATGAGCTTGACCTACTGAAGAAAATGCAAAGTTTGAAGCAAGCAGGAAGATCTGTTCAGGAGTATACAGAGGAGTTCTATCGACTTCTCATCAGAATAGGCCATGCAGAAGCTGATAAAGAGAAAGTTGCCCGATACCTTAATGGGTTAAGGCCAAGCATTCAGGAGGAGCTGAATCTGGTTCGAATGAACAGTATTGAAGAGGCATACCAGTTTGCCCTAAAAGTAGAGGAAAAGCTGAACAAGAAGTTTGAGAGCAGACAAAATGGAAGAGGTCGCAGTGGACGATCTGGTGGACGGTCATATGGTGGCTGAAATGAAGATTCGAAAAAGAAGGATGAGGCCAGTAGCAGTCAGAATCAGCAAGGAAATAATTCCAATCACTTCCAGGATCAGAATAATAGAGATCAGAGAGGAAGAGGAAGAGGACAAGGATCTGGAAGAGGTGGCTTTCGTGGAACATGTTTTCACTGTGGAGAAGAAGGTCATAGGGCATTTGAATGTCCTCAGCGCCAAGGTAGAATGGACAGGAGAAATGAAGGCCAGGCCAGAGTTGCACATGTAGATGAAGATGCCAGATCATCAAATTCTGAAGATGCTGAAAGAGGAGAAACGTTGATTAACAGAAGAGTCTTGTTGAGTGGTGAGAATGAACCTGATCAAAGGAGGAGCCTGTTTCGCACCAGGTGCAAGTGTGAAGGTAAATGTTGTGATGTGATCATTGATAGTGGAAGCACTGACAATTTGGTGTCAGAAGAGATGGTGACAAAGTTGAAGCTCAAGAGACAGAAACACCCACATCCATATCAGATTGCCTGGGTACAGGATGACCACAAGGTCATGGTCAATGAACAATGCCTGGTGAAGTTCAAGATTGGCGGATACCAAGATGAGGTATTGTGTGATATCATATCTATGGATGCATGTCATATGTTGTTGGGTAGACCATGGCAGTTTGACAGATGTGCTGTACACGATGGCCGTGCGAATACCTATTCCCTGACAAAGGATGGAGTGCGGCATAAGCTAAAGCCATTGAAGGAGACTGAAGAAAAGGTATGTGGTAATGCAACGATAACTTTTGTTGATGGAAGAAATTTCCTTGATGGTATGAGGCATGAGCATGTATGTTTTGCTTTAATTCCAAAAGCTGGTAAAGAGGAAGTAAAAGATGTTCCTGTAGAAGTTGCAGATTTGTTGAATGAGTTTCAGGATATTATCTCCGATAACGTGCCTGATGGATTACCACCAGTCAGGAAGATCAGTCATCAGATGGACTTGATCCCAGGAGCGAGTTTTCCGAATAAGGAAGCACACAGAATGACACCTGCAGAAAGTGAGGAGTTGAACAGACAAGTACATGAACTGTTACAGAAAGGATTGATCTGTGAGAGTCTGAGTCCTTGTGCTGTACCAGAGGTATTAGCACCAAAGAAGAATGGAGAATGGAGGATGTGTACAGATTCTAGGGCAATAAACAAGATCACAATCAAGTACAGGTTTACATTGCCACGAATGGATGATATTATGGACTGTTTGAGTGGAGCTGTGTATTTCTCAAAGATAGATCTGAAGAGTGGATATCATCAGATTCGGATCAGAGAAGGAGATGAATGGAAGACTGCCTTCAAAACAAAGGAAGGACTATATGAGTGGTTAGTCATGCCTTTTGGGCTAACCAATGCACCGAGCACTTTCATGCGGCTTATGAACGAGGTTCTCAAAGAATTTCTGGGTAAGTTTGTCATTGTTTACCTAGATGATATTTTGATCTTTAGTAAGACATTGGATGAGCATATGATGCATATTCGTATGGTATTTGAGAAGTTGAGAGAAGAGAAATTGCTGATTAATTTGAAGAAGTGCAGTTTTGTGAAGAAAGAGTTAGTGTATTTGAGGTTTGTAGTTTCAGGAGAAGGTCTAAAAATGGACCCAGAGAAGGTACAGGCTATCCTTGAATGGCCTACTCCAAGGAGTGCTACTGAGGTAAGATCTTTTCATGGTTTGGCTAGCTTTTACAGAAAGTTTATCCGAAATTTTAGCAGTATTTGTGGACCCTTGACTGAAACAATGAGAGGGGATAGAAAAGAGTTTAAGTGGACTAATGGGGCAGAAAAGAGTTTTCAATTATTGAAATAAAAAGTTACAGAACAACCTGTTTTAGCACTTCCAGATTTTAATAAGGTGTTTCAAGTAGATTGTGATGCTAGTGGTACTGCAATAGGAGCTGTTATGAGCCAAGAAGGTAAACCTATTGCTTATTTCAGTGAGAAGTTAAATGATGCCAAGAGGAAGTATTCTGTTTATGATCAAGAATTTTATGCTATAGTTTAGGCATTAAAGAAGTGGAGACATTATCTACTTCCTAAAGAGTTTGTTTTGTATACTGATCATCAAGCTTTGCAATATTTGAATAGTCAAGGAAAATTGAATCAAAGGCATTTGAAATGGGTTGAGTTTTTGCAGAGTTATACATTTGTTTTGAAACACAGGAGTGGAAAGTCTAATAGGGTTGCAGATGCTCTTAGCAGAAGGCAACTATTGCTGACAGAAATGCAGATTGAAGTGGTTGGGTTCAAGGAACTCAAGAATTTGTATCCCGAGGATCCTGATTTTGGTGAAGCTTGGAAAGCTTGTACAGAACCTGTTACTCTAGACAGGACGAAATGGTTGGATTTCATCATCCAGGATGATATGCTATTCAGAGGGAGTCAGTTGTGCATTCCATGAAGTTCTATGAGGGAGAATTTCATCAAGGAGAAGCATAGCGGAGGATTGGCTGGACATTTTGGTCGTGACAAAACCCTTTCTTTGGTTAGTAAAAATTATTATTGGCCACAATTGCAGCAAGATGTGAAGAAGTTTGTGCAGAGTTGCAGAGTATGTCAGATGGAGAAAGGAGTGACGCAGAATACAGGGTTGTATCAGCCATTACCTGTACCAGAGAAGCCTTCGGAGGATATCAGAATGGACTTTGTTCTTGGTTTACCGAGGACTCAGCGGGGACATGATTCGATTTTTGTGGTAGTTGACAGATTTTCAAAGATGGCACATTTTATTCCCTGCAAGAAGACTAATGATGCTGTTCATGTAGCAGAATTGTTTTTCAGAGAAGTAGTGAGACTTCATGGTTTGCCAAAGACCATAGTTTCAGATCGGGACACTAAGTTTGTTGGATATTTCTGGCGTACATTGTGGAAGAAGTTGAAGACAGATTTGAAGTTTAGTTCATCACATCATCCACAGACTGATGGACAGACAGAGGTGGTGAATAGGAGTTTGGGAAATTTGCTGAGATGTTTGGTTGGAGATAAGCCAACAGGATGGGATTTGATTTTACCACAGGCAGAATTTGCATACAATAATTCTGTCAACAGGAGCACTGGTAAATCACCATTCCAGATTGTATATGGAAGTAGTCCAAGAAATGCATCTGAATTGAGGAAGATAGATAAAGGAGAAATAAGTAGTGCTGAAGCTGAGGATTTTGCAGAACACTTGAAGAACATCCATGAGGAGGTGAGGAAGCATATTACCAAGATGAATGCACAGTATAAGGCTAAGGTAGATGAGAAAAGGAGGTATAAGGAATTTTAGGTTGGTGATGAAGTCATGGTTCATTTGCGGAAGGAGCGGTTTCCAGTTGGTACATATAACAAGCTGAAAATGAAGAAGTTTGGACCATGTAGGATACTAAAGAAACATGATTCAGGAAACGCATATGAGGTAGAATTACCTACTGAGCTGAATATTTCACCAGTGTTTAACATTTCAGATCTGACAGAGTATCATGAAGGAGGTGTTGAAGATGAGATCGCAGTAGCACAGTGGAGTATTCCAGCAACTAGTTCAGACACTAAGGAGATTGAAGATATACTGGATAGTCGTGTTGGCAGAAGCACAAGGAACAGGACATATGAAGAATATCTGGTCAAGTGGAAAGGATGGCCTGTTGAAGATTCATCATGGCTAACAAAGGAGGAGGTTAACCGTCTTGGTTTTCCTCTACACACCTGAGTCGTGACAGGGTCACTTCTCAAATTACCACGGGTGTCTGATGTAGGAGCATCCTGGGTGTAAGAGCAATCTTGAATCACCCAAAAATATTTCTGTTTTTATATTCAATAAGGGTTATTTTGTGCAGAGCTGCTATTTATGGAAAGTTATTATTTTTGGTAATTTTCGTATGTGCTCAGAATGATCTGATTTCTTTCTTAGAGGTTCATTTTGGTCATATAAGTCTGCCAGTAAAGTTTCATTGCCAAATCAAGTGTATATTGGAAGATATTGAAGATTTTCGGTATTGGCAGCAGGGTACAGAAACTTTGAACTCAGTTTTGGAGGCTTTAGAGGCCCCGGATGAGGTCAAAAATTTGGGTGATGGGCGCTTGCGCGGGTCAAGCCTGTAGAGCGCTTTGTGGCATTTCTGAAATGGGGTTATAATAGCCGAGCGGGTCAACTGGTGATGACTTATGGTCTTCGGAAGTTGGGCCACCTGAAATGGCGAAAAATAATTTTCTTCAAAAGTTCTGTTCGGGTTTCAAAGGTTATCTTGAGCTGACTATGATGTAATAAAATGTAAAATAAAATAATTCTAAGTTTGGTCGGCCTTATTGGCTAAAATTCTGGAACCTTCCCAGGCGGTGGATAATTGCCTATATAAGGAAGGCTGTATTATTGTCTTAGGCAGTTCAGAATAGTTCTGGGTAGTAGATCTGGGTAATAGTTCGAGGCTTTGTCCTACAGAATATTGTAAGGAATGCCCATGTGGCTTTGCATATTGTAATTCTGAAAGTTTGTAATTCCACATTTGTGGAGATAATAAGAAGCCAATTTTCTGTTCTTGCATATTGTTGTTGTTTCTCTATTTCTGTTATGTGTTTGTGGTATTAAGGGGAGCACCCTTCATCAAATTCTTCACTACTGCAGATAGAAAAGATTTGCCTATTAGGGCTACAAGTTTTGATCACTTCTAGTGATCTCACCTTGTTAGGAGTGACATGTTAGATCAGCTAGATCTACCTAGTTATAGGATTTTAACAACACTAAAGAAGTGTGTACTCGGTTAAGAGATTTACATAAGACTGTTAAGTCTACTTTGTCAAGAGATTTTATCCAAAAACTCTATTACAATTGTCAGAAAGAAATAGACAATTATCTACTATTTGACAACTCAATTTTTTGATACAGATCTATTAGTTCTGATAAAATATCACCTTACTTGTGATGAATCTCTTCTTTGACTCTTCTCGGTAGCCTTCTCTGATTCTATTAATATGATAATCTTTGTACTTTGTTCTACTCTGTTAATTGATAGACTTCAAGTTAGGCAATTGCTTCAAGTGCTCTGTGATTCATATATTAGCTCACACCAAAAATGATGTGAACACACAAATATATAGTGTTCTATTTTTTTTTCTTTAACAAAATTAGGTTACATAATAGTTATAACCCTAAGATCTATGGTGTACAATAATAACCTAGATCAACTATTACAATAAGATATACATTACATTTAATGAGTATCTATTACAATAAATGTTCCTCGATCTTGGTAAAATGTTTTATGAATCATTGTAACTATTTGCATAGAAGTATGTACCATCTCTAATTACTGTCATTTCCTGTGATCCTTGGTAAACACTGTATAAACTACTCGGTATATACTTCCATGCTCAGTGTTTACTGTTTGTCGGTGTCGGTGTCTACTGCTCAGTATATAAGCTTTATTGACTAGACTGTTCTACTTTATGTCACTGATTATCTCAATGCAAGTGACTGACTAATATCTTTACAAACCTTTGGTACTAATGACAACCTTAAATTCTCAATAGAGATAACACTTTGTTCTATTTCCTTTTTAAAAAGTCTCAACTATCAATGATACAATACATTCGATGCCCTAAGCTATCAATACAAATGGCACCTAGCTAGAAGCTCATAGGCTATCCATTTGATAACCACAGTCAACATTTCAAAAAAATGGATATCCTTGAGCACAAGCACCAATAACATCAAATAATGGAGTTAAAGCACAGGCTAGGGCATGACACTAATAGAATGCGGCCATTTTAGTGACATCAATATACAATGGCATCATTAAACATATATTCCAGTAATATCAAGAAATGTGAATCCAAACATTTGAATACAATGAATCGATATCCTTGAGCACAAGCACCAATAACATCAAATAATAGAGATAAAGCACTGGCTAGGGCACGACACCAGTAGAATGTGGTCATTTCAGAGAGCATTCATGATCAAATAAAATGCAATGCATTCAAATATGACGCCAGAGACTTGAAAGATGAATAAATCACATACCTTCTCCTGCGCTCAGCTTTCACTCCTTTTCTCCCACTCCTCTATCCAATCGAAATAAAAATGATGAGGTTGTTTAAATTTTTTTTTTATCTATACCCCGAATCTGTCAAAATTCTGATGGTCAATTAAACACCCATCAGAATACCGACATCATTGGGGCCTATTAAAAAAAAAACACCAAATTCGTAATAAAAAGTTACCAGTCGGAAACTTCTGTCAAAATTTGGCCCCAAATGTAGTAGTGAGGTTTTGAAAATTTTGAAATGTACTTTTTTCTTTTCAAAACTAGAGTGGGTTATGATGGACACAAAAACCCGTATGCATTTTAGGCTTGGAAAAAGGGTTTGTAAACGAGCCTAAGGCTAGAAAGCTCACTTTCCCTCCATTTTAGTCCCTTTAAACATTTTTTTATCTTCCAACATGAATTCTTGATTTCATCATCATCAGGTTTACAAATGATCAAGTGGGTATGTCTCAAATTACCACCATAATCTTCCACATCTTCTCATCTTTCTAACCATATAAATTTTTCAATTTGTGGACAACATTAACATAGTGAAATTTAATTTTGTTTACTAGTGTCTTGATAGGTTTTACATACATATGTCTACTATTTTTTTTAATAACTTAAATGATCCACTCAACCAATTGCAAAACAAATTACATATTATTGTTCTACACTTGAATTTGTACACTTTTAAAATAAGAATATTGCATTTTATATTATTTTGATGCAAGTTATGCCCAACGCATGAATAGGTACCATATTTTTAGGATGCGGTCACTTGAAAAAATCATAAAAAAATAGTACTCAACATAAAATTATAAAAAAATCCACAACTTATAGATATCAGTCTTACCTACCATCCTACCAAACGGTTTTTCAAAATATTAATATTACTATATCTTTTGTTGAGTGCACGGAAATAGCTATGTTATATTTTGTGAAAAAATTAGGAACACCTTTTTGTACGCAGAGGTTTTGACCCTCTTAATATTATCCATTTAAAATAAAAAAAATAGTAGTTTAGAGACTAGAATCAGAGTACTACAATTCCTATTCTTTACATATCTAGACCCTCCAATATCTCTTTGAAGTTCTAGTTTACCTTATTTCAGAAAAGAAAAAAAAAAAAAAAGTGGACACCTATACCCCCCTTTTTGCACACCATCTTGGTGCACTTACCCAAACCAAATCCTTAATATATTTGCATGTTTCCTTTAATGTGTCAAAGATATGGATGAATACTAAACCTTGAATTGTCCTATGTTGTTCAAGGGTTGACAAAATTCCTTTCATAGAAATATTCTTGAAATTCCTTCACCTCTTCCAAAATACTTTTAGGCTAATTCATAACATGAACTCCTTAGAAAACTTGAGAAAAATTCTCACTTGCAATTTATCCTAGAGAAAATCACCAAAAAATAGTTAAGCCACATACCAAAATTGAACTGAAACTCAAAGATAATCTAGAAATGATTCAAGTTGATATTGTTCACTTGTGTGCCTAGATGTTCCTATATCACATGTATCAGTTTTTGGTTAAGGGTGAAATGGGTTTTGAAGGGGCCTTGAAACCTATACAAATAGATTTTTAAAAGATCTAAAACCAAAAAAACCATCTACAAAAGATGGATCAATGTATACTTACAACAACCCAACTAGTAGCTAAGAAAACATCCTATGAGATGTAAATCAAGAGAAGGCCAAGATGCAACAAAACTAGGTCAAAGCCATAAATCCAAAGGGTTTTGACGCAATAACTTGTAAACTTATCCATGGGTTTTGAAAAGGCTCTTATAACCTTCCAGAAGAACCACAAGCTCCATTCTCCATCTAAAAACTCCACCTTAATACGAGTGTGAGGAGAAAAATACTAATTAAATTAGCATCAACCAACATACAACCAATGCTAAAAGAAAGGGTTACAACAACCACATTAAAACAACACATCAACTCTCCCATAAAAAACATTCATAGTATAGTGTGACCATAATTGGGTTGATACTATTTTTTCTATGGTTGATCTTTTAGCCTCCTTAAGTCTAAATATATGGGGAGGAGGTATGGTTCTTTTGTACTTAATATTGCTCTACTATTATAAAAAACAAAAACAAAAAGATTGTGTGATTTATATTTTATGTACTTGTTTCTACTTGATTTATACAAGCTTAATATCTCTTTGGTAGTGGACCTTTTTTAAACCTATTTTCTCCATGTATATTATGTTCCATATTTTGTTTTATTTGTTATTTTTTCATTTATATTTTTATCCTTGTTCTATTTTTAATTACATTTGCACACTTTTTCCTATACAATCATTATTACTATTTACCAATTTGTCAACACTCTTATTCCTTATTCACCTTACTATCACACTTTGCATGAACTATACCTACATTGATATGCTTATATTTTTCCTCTTCTTCCCTCTTCAAGACTCAAATATAATTTTTGACATCATTTAACATAATCATGGTAAGGGGCTCTCATAGAAGTCTAACTAATAATATAAATAATAGACATAATATCTTCTTAGAAAAACATGAATATGAAAATTTGTATTACAACAAAGTATCTTCCTCTAGGGATTATAGTAGATCTAGAATTTTCTCTTAGATGTTAATGTAAAACATACATTGAACAAGAGTGTGAGTATAATTATCAAATTTTTTAAGGGAAGTAATAATAATTAACCTCATTTTTAACTCAAATATTATTACTTCCCTCACTTATATTTTAAAAATATCTCAAAAATGGATTCCTATAACACAATGGATTTCCTTTGTATTATTATTTGAGAGTTTATGTACAATATATAGGAAGCTTAATATAGTATTATAGAATTTTACTTCTAACTAGAAACTATGGGACACTTTATAGGGTATATTATATCAACAAAAACAATATGGTTCTAAAGATTGGATCTTGTCTAATCTATGTCATTGAATAATTGCCCAATTAAAACTGAAGATTTTATGTACTCTACTAATTCCTAACAACCTTGCAATATATTTCTATAGATTTCTTGTCATGTCTCCCTAAGAGTAGAAAGAAGCATGACTATATACATTTTAGTTTATGGATTATCAAATATGCCTATTTTATTGTCTAGTAATAAGGGGTATCTATAGAAAACACTATTAGATGATATTTAAAAATATACAACACCATTTTATAAGATGAAAATTATATGTTTCTAAGTCATTTTTGGTCTTCGTTGCGTTTGATACAATAAATAAAAAATGCCCAATATTCTATCAATAAATATATGACAAATGAAAGGTTATGAACAACATGATTATGCAAGATAACACATGTCACTCTATGTATGAATTCCTATCTTGTGTAGTTAGGCTTAAACACATCAAATGTTATATGTTAGCAATCAAATAAACCAAGACATGTATATAAAAATTGAACAAATACAAAAGAAGCCACACAACCTCTGATAGAGCCAACATAAGTGCACCCAAGGCTTGTTTTATTTTCTCTTTTGAGGAGATGTGGGTGTTCTCTCCAAACACAATATTAGAGCCCAAAATAATGTAAATCTTGAAGTTGGATGTGAAGATAAATGAAAACTAATGGAGATAAAAGGATTACAAGACTAGTATGAGGAACTAGCTTGCAACAATGATCAAATTATAATGATAGAGATGCTAATGCATGATTCAAACTAGCATGATTCAAGAACCAATATTATCTAACATGTTATTTCTATGAAATGATTAAGCTATGAAAATAAAACTAACATATAATCTCTAAAATGATCTAGAACTAATTTAGCATGATAATAATGTAACTAGAATGGATATATTTTATGTTTACAAGGATCCTATTCATATATTTTAGGAGGAAAGATGAGGGATTGGATGAGGTGGAACCTATGTGGCATCCACATAGGAGACACATAAGGGACACATAGGCTAAAGGAAATGGCTATGCAAACATTTAACCTTGAGACAAGATGGGTATTTAAGGTTTGAAAGGCTCAAGGTTTCTCACACGTGTGAGAAAAATTGGGGAAAGGAGTGGGGGACAAAAGTGTAAGAATGTAGTTAGAGAGTTTAAGGAAGTTGCTTGGCTTCCTTGGGAAGAGTTTCTCACACATGTCTGAGAAACTCATTAGGCTTAATGAGGTTAGGAATCACCTTTTTAGGCGTAATTAATCTAGGATTAACTAGTGGAGTAGGCTTAGTGGGTGAGGTGATCGGTGTAGGCTAGGTTTCTATGTTGGATTTGGGATTAATTTAAATTTAATTTAAATTAACTAAGGTTTAGAAGAAAATTAGAATGTGTAGGATTTAAATAAATATAAATTTATTCAAAAGGGGATTCATGGAGGGACATATATTAAATTAGATTTAATAGATTAGAAAGGGGGGTATTTAAATTAAATTTAAATACTTTATAAGTGAACCTATCTTAATTAAATAAATCTAATTAAATAGGTAGGAGAATATTAAAAATATAATTAATTAATTAAGATTAACTATAATATTATTATTGGGATATTAATTAAATTGAATTAAATTAATATAAAATGCTAAGGACATTTTTAGACATCTACATTTTCCCCTATTTGATGTGGTGCATAAGACAATGTTACATCAAAGAAAAGAAAATAAGATGCCCTAGAGAGAATTGGGTACCTAAGAATCATGACAAAGCAATGATGGTGGGAGATTATGCCCCCTCGAGAAAATAATACAAAAATTTATTTTTTGTGATTTTTTCTCCAAAAAGAGGTAAAAAGAATGAAATAAAGAATGAAGTGAAACAAGAAAGGGAGAAAATTGCATGACCATCAAGGTGGTTAGAGAAAATGGGATGAAAAATAGATCGAGGGGGCTATACGTAGGTCCCAAGGGACCTACAAAGGGTCACTTTCAACACTCAACATAGTAAAAATGAGAGCATAGAGAGTGACGATGGTGGTAGATAGAGAGAGGAATCATCTACGAGAGTGCCTACCAAAGGCCAATGGACTAGAACCCACTAGTGAGTTTCAGAGACCCTTTCTTTTCTATTTTTCATTTAATTTCAAGCATTTATTATATTCCATATGGAAATTAGGGGGGTGGGAAACTCACGCGGTCAATATGTTGATTAGGTGATCAACATATACACATACATTCATCATTCAATCAATGTATGGGAGGATGAAAGTTCAGGGTACAGAGACAATGATGAAAAAATCATCGCCTCCATAGATGAAGTTTTTGGGTAAGGGGTCCACAGGGAGAGAAGGGAGATGGGGTCCCAATCCACATCTGTAGAGATTAGTGTCTCCACTAATTCACATCTCCAACCATGAATCCGTGTCTCCACCATTTCAAGGAAACAATCCAAGGATCCTTGAAAAATATGTTCCATGGAGAACTAGAGTTGACTCAGGGTAGATCGCGGACATGATATCCCAACCAGGACTTGGGTATGGGAAGAAAATGACAAAATAATGCTAAATGATTAGGTTAAACTAGATGTTAGCATAGGAGCCTCCATTATTGTTTAGGGAGAGTTGAATTGATATGATAGACCCGTGGGGGAACTTCACACTGTCTAAGTAAGGAAATGTTACACTTTGTAGCCTCAATCATATTCAAGAGTGGTCACGACTTTGAGTGCATAATTCACTCATGATAGATTTAATGGAGCGATCATATTCAAATACATCTACTTTCCATATGTCGATAGTAGAGGCTACCATCACTATACTAGATATGTGGTAGATCTATAGAGTGATTCTTGAGTATGTACTAGAGGATGAAGAGCCATACATGGAGACATGTTTCAAGTAAATTTTTACATCATTTCTATGAGATCAAACATAGACACCATGGAATATGTCCATACAACAAAGACTGGTGTGATTATATTTATATCTCACAATATTTATTAGAGGATTCATGTGTCCAAGCCTTTTAGGGCATAGATTTTCACTTTGTTGGTCGCATATACTTAACATGATGTTAGATGAGGAGGGTACATTGTACTATTGTGGGTACACCATACTTGGTCAGCTTTACCATTACCTTCATAGGCATGCCTACCGTGAGTAGAGGATCCTAGGGATTGGTGTTACTCTACTACTTGTATGGTCCTAGAAGCACATAGTGGTGACCAGACCTATCAAGTTACAAGAGAAATGATATATGCATGATTTGTATGCTTGCAAGTATCAGATTCCCATCATATATGGATCAGCTAGAGGTGTTGAGTACTAGTGCAGATTTATAGATGATCTATAGGTGTTTGACTAAGCACCCTTCATGGACTACGATCCTTGGTGGTAGGAGCCTTGGGGGTACTGGGATTAGAATACTTTGAGAGAGGATGGACACCTAGATATGTTCTACATTGGCTACATGAAAATTAACTATTGGTTGATGAATAGGATAGTATACATTATGGCTAGATATATGTCATCCTTAGTGATATGACAATTTGGAGTGGTGAAGGGATGTATACCAAATGGATTCCCTCATCCACATGTTATACATGAGGTAGGGTCATGGAGGATTGGAGATGACCTTTGAGCAACCAGATCATCATGGAGGGGTATGCAAGTGGTCCCATCAAGGTTGGTACAAGTGGTTCCTGATGGAGGGGTCATATTCAAGTATGTGTAGCGGTGGGTTGCATACATGGTATTCCATCTCACTGACATAGTCTAGGTCATAGAAGAGGAGAAAGCAGGACTAAATAAGGATGGTGAGGGATGGGATGATGAGGGAGATAGAGGGGATGGAGGATAAAGGAGGAGAAGGGGGAGAGAGGGTGCATCAAGGGAAGGAATCCATAACTAAGCAGAGTGCACTTGTGTTATATGCATAGGGACAACTAGCGATGCTGACACTAGTTTCTAGGAAGCCATAGGGATAGGTACCAATAGGCATGGTGACATAGGAGGAATATGATGCAGTATAGGAAAAGAGTCATAAGGTGAGAGGGATGAGAAAGAAGCTTCACAAGTATAGAGGGACACTATTCAGATGGAGGTTTCCTGAGTAGAGGGGCTCCTTGTTATAGAGAGGGCACATGCTAACAGTGTACAGATGGTGCTAGATGATCTTCATCAGAGACTTGATTCTCAGGATTTTAACATGGTGATGATTTCTATGGGAGGAGGTGGAGAGGAGGAAGATGACCTAAGTTGTAGGCCATGAGTGTGGAGAGGGATGAGTTATAGCAAAGAGTTGAGACATATAGGGAAGAATGAGAGATTTTTTGAAAGGCATCCACACTCCCAGGAGTAGCACATATTATGCCATATGCCTAGGTTGTGAAAGGGAATGCAGGGAGAGTAGGATGGGAGGATGCATATTAAATAGGCATATACTATAATTAAATACATGAGGACTAGTGACAACCATCATATTCAGTGAGGTCTATCTCATGTAGGTTTTCACAAGGGTCAATAGGAATGTAGCCCAAAGTACCTAAATGCGACAAGGGAAGAGAGGGGGGTCCATCCCATCCAACCACATGAGATCCTCCTAGTGCTATTGATACACATATTTATTTTTTTATTTTTTATTTTTTGACATATGATATGTACAATGGTACCTAGGTGGATTTACCCATTTATGATGTATATTTTTGATGTACCATTCAAGTTGGCTATTCAATATATATTATGATTTTATACTATTCTAGTATGAGATATTGATGAACTATATGGACATTTATTCTTTTATGAGCTATATGATGATGCATTTGGTCCTATATGATATTCATAATTATGTTTTATGAATTCATTAATATTTATATATGATTTTGATTATGCCTATGGATAAGTGTAAAAAGATGGGGGATCAAAAAAGGGGTATAAGATGCAACTTTTTTTCCAAAATAAAAAAACTTTAAACTTTGATGAGAAATTGAAGATAGTTAGACTCAAAATTTCAAGATGTGACAAGAACAAGAGTTACAGTAGTACTTTGAATCTAGTTTATAAATTACTAATTTATTTTGAAAGTGGAGTTTAAGGCCCTCAAAAAGGGGAAGCACAAAAAGTGGTCCTATATTTTGTGAAAAAACATAACATATCCTCTTGTGTGCTCACCCTATAATGTTAACTTTTTTTTAGAATGTTTTTAATTTCTCTAGTGAGAAGTTAGCTAACACCACATTGTGTATCCCATATTTTTCTACTAATTTTTTTATGAATGTATGATTTTTTATGAATTTTTGAAGTGGACACATCATGAAAATGTGAAATGTGTGTGTTCTTGCCTAGAAATCATTTCAAACTAATAAAAAATGAAAACTTCTTTTTTTTTAAAGTGTGTAGATTAGATTCTAGTTTATAAAAAAAGTAACTTGTTGCAAAAATCAACAAACGAGCCAAAATCTAAGACCAACATACTACATGTCTTTTGACAAAAATTGGACATACATACAAAAGAAATTAGAGAAGAAAATCTTAACATAATCAGAACTAAAAAAAAATTATATGGTTAGATAGATAATGGAGAGATCTACAATGGCATATGATTTTATTGTTATTAAACCACAAGTAATTCTGATGGGAAGCACACAAAAAAATATTTGAATTTTTTATGTGTAATGGAAAACATATCTCATTCTTGTTTGAATCCTCCAAGCCTTTGGGTTGGATCTCCAAGGAAAATCCAAGCCTTAGGCTTCGTGGATTCTAATGCATGTATATGCGTGTATGTACAATAGTGTGTATGCACAATTCAAATTTATATGTTTCCCTAAGGTATTATTCAATGCAACATCAAAATGCAATGGCTTACATAGTGCATGCACACTTTAGTGTGTACCTCCTATGTGGCAATAAATAAAGATTAAAAAACCCTATTAAATTTTAAACTTAACCAATTTTAGGAATCAACACATTGTCTTCAGCATGATTCCCAATGTACTATTGATTGTAATCTTAAGCACTTAACTTGTGCATGGTCATTTGAGGATTTTTTCTCATTTTATTATTTATAGGTTCAACCTCTCTCTCTCTCTCTCTCTCTCTCTCTCTGGGTTCCTAGGATGCATTAATCTTCCCTAGGAACCCTTTAAAACTATTACAACTCCTAATATGTATAGAGAGGTGTCCTAGGGATTCATAAAGGATCCTAAGACCCCTTATGACCCTTTAGGACACCTTACCATACATCTTAGGGGTCCTAAACGTTTGTAAGTTGTCATAAGGTGACATAAGACACATTATTGTGTCCTAGTGTATGGTAAGGTCTCCTAAGGGGTTGCAAGGGATCCTAGGATACATTAATATTTCCTATGACCCCCTAGGAAACCTTACCATACATCTTAGGGGCTCCAAAGAGTACTAAAGGGTCATAGGGGATCCTAGGACACATTAATGTGTCTTAGGACCCCTTAAGATCTATTACAACCCCTTAGGACACCTTACCATACACTCCTTAAAATACACTAGTGTATGAAAAGGGGTCATAAGGTGTCTTAGGAAACATTTATGAGTCATAAGACCCCTTAGGACCCCTTACCATAAACTAGTGTATGGTTAGGGGTCGTAAGGGGTCCAAGGACACATTAATGTGTTCTAGGACCCCTTAATAACCCTTAGGACCCCTGAGATATAGATAAAGTGGTTCTAACATGTTGTAAGGAGTCATAAAGGGTTTTAGGACACATTAATATAACCTAAGACCCCTAAAGACATCTTAGGACCCCTTACCAAGCATTTGTACATGGTAAGAGATTGTAAGGGGTCTTAAGGGGTCCTAGGAATGTTTCCTAAGAGCCCTTATAACCCCTTAGGAACCCTTACCATATAATAATGTATGGTAAGGGGTTGTAAGGGGTCTTAAGTGGTCCTAGAACACATTAATGTGTCCCACAACCCCTTAATACCCCTTACGAACCATTTCCATGCATTAGTGTATTGTAAGGGGTCATAAGGGGTCCTATGACATATTAATGTTTTATAAGACCTTGTATGACCCCTTAGAATCCCTTACCATACATTAGTATATGGTAAGGGGTTGTAAGAGGTCTTAAGGTGTCCTATAACACATTAATGTATCCTAGGACCCATTACAACCCCTTAGATCCCATTACCATCCATTATTGTATGGTGAGGGTTCCTAAGGTGTTGAAAGGGGTACTAGGACACATTAATGTATCTTACAACCCCTTAACAATGTATATGATACCTAATGTGTAGAGAGAGTGGTTCTAACAAGTCCTAAGGGATTATAAGGGGTCTTAGGATACATTAATGTGTCCTAGAACCCCTTAAGACACATTAATATGTCCCATAACCCCTTAAGACACCTTAGGACCCCTTACCATACATTAGTATATGGTAAGAGGTTGTAAGGGGTCTTAAGGGGTCTCTATACACATTAATATATTACCATGTATGGTAAGGGGTTTTAAGGGGTCTTCTAACACATTAATGTGTCCTACAACCCCTTAAGACCCCTTACCATACATTAGTGTATGGTATGGGGTTCTAAAGGGTCGTAAGGGGTGCCCAAACACATTAATGTGTCATAGGACCACCTAAGACCCCCTAGGACCCTTTACCATACAGTAATATATGGTAAGGGTTCTTGAGGGGTCGTAAGGTGTCTTAAGGGGTCACAAGGAACTTTAATGTATTTTAGGACTCCTTACATGTAGGGCTTAGGTGGACCTCCATTTGAAAAATTCATTTAGGGACTTTATTTTTTTTATAACAACACCATAAAAGCTTCTTTACTAGGATCATCCTCTTAGATCCAAGAAACACCTTAGACTTATGAGAGGTCAAAACACTTCATTTTTACACCACTAGGCTCAACACCTTCAAATAAACCCAACATCCCTCAAAAAGATATTATTGATCTCTATTAATCTACTTAGGTCATCAACAACCCTTACCTAGGTACTAACTAGGCCTAATTCTTAGTAGCCCTGTTCAACGGGCAATCCAAGGGTTTCTCAAAACTTGTCCAAAGGACTCACAAAAAAATAACATATTCAGATACCCTTTTCCTTGCTACACAACATGTGTCAAACTCACCTACTTCTCCTTTGGACTAGTTGTACACACCAGTACCCTGCAACCTTTCAATTAGCCATATTAGCCCTCCATTTACAAAGAAACTCCTAAGAGCATTCATCCCCAAACCTCCTGACCATGAAAAATTCTTCATAAATGATCCAAATAAATATTTTTAAAGGATTTTTTGAGGTTCCACATGGTTTTACGCCCCCAATTACCAAACCCTTATTTCTAGGAACATCAACCTAGGGATTTGTTAGTTTGACCCTTCCAAACACTTCTAGATCCTACCAATGGATCTAACACCTTCCAATAGACTAGTATGGACATAAAATTTCATAAAATGTGGCCCTCCTTCATGTGGATCTCTCAAATCTTGACTGGTGCAGTACTCTATTTGCATAAAAATGAAAATAACTTATAATACAAGCATCCTACTTCATTTCCTACTCAACTTTATATTTATGAAAGATTTTAATGTCACATGAACAGTGACTTTACCTTACAGTTGGAATAATGACTTTTAGAGGAACATTTCTTTGTTTATTGATTCAGAACTTATTACATTTTTTCCCCTGACACACACACTCATTCCTTATGCAATCTCTACACAAATAGGCCTCCTACAATGGTTTCCAAACCATCCAACTATTTGTAAGTCCTCTTCAAGCCGACTGCAATCAGTTACAACTAACTGTTACATTTTGTTTAATGTTGTCAAGTTAACAACATAGTTGTCAACTGAACAAATTCCTATTGCTTTTGCATTTGTATATTATTGGAATCAACTTCTAAAGGTATTTTAGGATCAATTCCTAATATTCGACCTCAACTACCCCTTAAACCCTCGAACTATCCCTCATTAGGCCATATTTTTCCTATAAGGAAACATTACATCCTTTTGGCACTTTAGTGCATTTCACAACATTTGGTGGCTCTAATGGCCAAATTAAATCAATAAGTGACCTTATAGGTCTTAATCAACTTCATTTACTCTTGCATCATCATGTTACCCCGAAGTGTTATTTTCTAGCCTTAGGTGTCAAAATGGCTTACATACCCTTATCCATGATCCTATTACACAAAATCATCAACGCTGTAACAAAACATCATCAAATGACCAAATTGGTCTTATTATATTGAAAATGACCCATCATGGTCATTATTTGTCTTCAAATCCTCTAGGATCCATGAGAGACCCTAGTGTTCCTCCTTGGCCTTGGTGCTCTTGCACCACCTTATGACTCCTTACCATGTATTAGTGCATGGTAGGGGGTCCTAGGATCCATTATTACCCCTTTGGACCCTTTAGGGCCCATTTGATGTCTGGTAAGGGGTCCTAAGGGGTCCTAATGTATCATACAGGGTCATAATGGCTCCTAAGTTGTCCTAGGACCCATTTGGACACATTACAACCCTTTAGGATGCATTAGGACCCATCATGACACATTAGAATGGATTAATACCGCTTGGAACTGTAGTGCCTCCCTCATTTACCCCTTTACGCAAATATCCTTATGGTGTGGTTTTGAGTATCATCCTCGAAGGGTAAGGTCATGTAGGTCCCATATGAGGTAAAATCTGCCAGGAGGATTGTTTTGGAGTGTGTATCGATGTTCTGCGAGAACTAGGAGATGTAGGATATGGTCTTAAATCACATTCTGGAGACCCTTAGAGTAGGGATGAGTCATTCATTTGGATGCAGTGATTATTATCGACATTATGGTTGCTGGCATCATGGGATGCTCCTTGCCTAGATTTTATTATGTTTATCAGAAGTTATCTTTGGAAGTCATGTTAGGTGTTTTAAGAGATTCTATCTTGGTATTATCTTTCTCCATAATGGACTCTGTAACTAGAAAATTTATGTTGGTGCATCATGATTTGTGTCCTGGTGGATAGAGGTTTGATTACCATTGTGATGTACTCTTTTCATGTTACTTATACACTCAAAATCCTAGGATGCTCTGTGTTTAAAATATGATTAATTGAATTTAGCCGATCCTTGTGATAACACGATCAAGTGCACGTTTTATAGAAATTGTATTGGAATAAGGTAGTGTATCATCTTAAAATGGAAGCACTTCCATGATAAGAGCTTTTAGCCCTCCGAGTAAGTGGTTTGGGGTCATGTTAAGCGCCTTGATTGGGTCTTTGCATGTATTTGGCTTTTCTCCCCACTTTCCACTTCTTCCCCGCACTTGATTTCTTCATTCTAGGTGAAATTAGGGTTAGGATCTAAAGGATTCTCCTAAATTTCTCTCTTCCATGTCTCTATTTTCTAGGTAGGATTTAGAAATGGATCCTCCTAGCCTTCATCTCGATAATCATAGGATTTTATTTCTATTCCTGACATTCTATCCTGTTCTAGCATCAATTTTTAGATTTCTGGACATCCCTGGGACCTCTTGACTTGATTCTAAGTCAAACTTAGGATCAGGGTCAATGTCTTAGGTCGAACCTGACTAGGTCAAGGTCATAGGTTGACACTAACTAGGTCAAGGTCTTAGGTCAACCCTGACTAGGTCAGGGTCAACCTCAACATTGACCCCTTTCTGCAAATTTTCAAGATCTTTAATTTTCGGGCTTTGGGCAATCGGGAAATTTATTTTCCCGCCTCCAGGTCAGCCATTTCAGGTTTTGGGATGGTAAATCCTTTAATTGCATTTAATCTAGGTATATTTTCTAAAGGTGAGGACCTAATTGGGATTTAATTCTCCAAGGTGGCCCATCTAGAGGAGTGTGCCCTAGATCACTATAAAAGGAGGCCTTCCTCTCTCATTTTGATCATCAAGTTTTGTGAGAATATCACATCTCATCCAAGCAAGCTATCATCAAGTTTTGCAATCAAACTCTCAAGTGCAAGCAAGTGAATTCAAGTTTTCAAGTATTCAAGTGTTCAAGCATCCATTCATCAAGGAGATCCATTGTTAGCTATTGAAGGATTCAATCTCTTTGGAGCCCCCTTTGATGATCCATCCTTCTCCATTCATTCAAGAATTCTCATATGCAAAGATCAATTCAAGATTGGTGTTGAAGATCAAATACCATTGATTGGAGACATCCTATTCATTCCTACTTATGGATTTGAGGATTCGAATCCTCTACAAGGACTTCAACATAAGCGAGGTGATTTGTTTCAATTACTTTGTTTATGCACAATACATTTCAATTCAATTTCAAGGTTAATTCCTAAACTGGGGTTTGACCAAAGCAAACCCCCCATACAACAAAAACCCCCATTCTTGTACGTACAGGTGCTGAGTTTTGGATCTGAAAGTGAATTTGGATACCCTTTTCAGCCAACTTCTGGGATCTGCAGACAAAATTTGAATGAGACTTCAAATAAAGAATGTGGTATTTGACCTTTTATAAGGGTCAAACCCGAGCTGAGCCATCTTGAGGAAAGATTTCTGGGTTTTCTCTATCCCGGAATTTCCAATCCATGACAGGTTTTAGATTTTCCCAAAAGTGCACACAGACATCAGAATTCAACATTTTCCAGATCTACCCTAATTTGAGGTTAGTACTTGTATTTCAATTATTTCATATTCCAAGCATCAATTTCATTCATCGGGAAATATTGGATTTACTCTCGCTCTTCCTACTCTTTTCCATAAAATTGATTCGATTGTGCATTAACCTTTTGGTTTATCAAATCCGATCTCTTCTTTGGGGAATTTGAGTTTTGAGAATAGATCTCATATTTCCCCCTTTACATTTGAATAAAGGTGAATCCATTTACATCTATTCAAGTAGTTTAAATAATAAAAGGGTGAAATATATATATATATATATATATATATATATATATATATATATATATATATATATATATATATATATATATATATATATATGTAGCTAAATACTGTTCACGTGTGTATGTAATCTCTAGTAAAAACGTAGTAGGGAAGGTGTGAGTGTACCACTACTGAATGTTGAAATGTTTCTTTTTGGATATGAATGCTTACATAAAGGACTATTTGAATTTATTTTATGTTGAGGCATGTATTGATAGAAAAGTGATTATTAGATCCTGATGTTGAATGGGAGATTTCACATAGAACACTTTGATGTTATAATAATGCAAGAAAAGCGAATCATTTGAAATGTAGCTTGTAAATAATTTAGGACTTATTTTCACGCTAGATTATTAGGTCTTGACTTATGATATTGACGAATTATTTAATTTAGAATATTATGCCATAATTTCATGTTTATACAAGAAGAGTTTATGTGATGATGAAATAGGAATTTACTTTCATGCTATTTATTAGGTCATGAGCATAGTGATTGATGAATCTTTGATTTATGTTTGATACCTTGATGTTACATTATGTTAGGAAAAATTTATGGGAAATGATCATGACTATTATGTTAGGTGAATTAACATGTATCATTTTATTCTTGACTTTATATACCTTATAAATGCAATGTTGAAAATGATGAGAATTATTATGAAATGCAGTTAGAAATTCTGATCTTAAGAATGTGAGTTTTAGATGTATTTTATTTACATATAAATATGATATTTGACATTTCATGAGCTACTGATACTTTGTCAAGTGTGCAAGTAAGACCATGGAATTCTTGGGGGAAATCAAAGATGGATATTTGTAAAATCATGTTAAGCCAAGGTTATCTCCAAGAGGAGAAATTAACCTCATTGTAAAGTGTAATTTTGTAAAGTGGTGCATGAATGTAATTATTGAATTATGTTTATTTTACTTTATTATTTAGTCTACTTGGCATGCCATGTGTATTGTGTGTAATGTGATTTATTTGTAGTGTCAATTGAAACATGTCATGTGAGTTGGCATGCCCAAGTGTTTAATGTGTGTAAGTGGTCTCTATTTTTAGGGGCCATGAGTGAGAATCTCTTTTATTTTCGGATTCAATCTTTGAGTGGTCTTTTGAGTGGCTTTTAAAGATCATTTATGATAGTGGAGGTTAAAAATAGACTACCCCATAGTGGTGCCATATGTTGGGGGTCAAATTTTGACCATTGTGATGTATTTTGACTAATTTTGCCCTTCCAAAAGATGGTCTTTTGAAAAGTGACGAAAATTGGAAGAGGCATGTCAAGCCTACTCTTCATTTGAATTTTGAATTTGAATTTCCCTCTTTTGTTTTGAAAGGTTTAGGGTTTATCTTCTTCAGGAGATGGAGGGAAAATTGTTGGCTAATTGCCCACTCTCCAATTTTTGGAGACTTGAGAGTTTGTGAGAATTTTTAGTCTTGTTTTACTTGGAGGATTTTGGTGTTGCATAGAAGAAGGAGGAGACTAGTTGGAAAGCTCATCTCAACCCTCTTGCCATTAGCTTGGATCAAGGTTGGATTCTTGTATTCTCTTGTTCTTATTGCTATGTACATTTTTACTTTTTTTACTATGTTGTGTGAATGCTAGTTAATCTTGTAAATGTTCATGGCTTCTTGTCTTTGCTTATATGTGTATTTTCTTTTGTGCATTGTTTCTTTGGGGTTTTACAAGGCCAAGCTCACCCTCGGGAGGGAAGAGAGTCTTGATGGGTGAAGAGCATAACTTGGGACTACTGTTCTAGTATAGAGTCATTCCTCTTGGAGGAAGGGGATAAAGCATGGATGTCTGGGCATCCATGTGTCATCTTTGTGTATACTTTTGGGGGTCATAAGGGTGTTCCTATGGTGATGAGTATGAGAACGGTGGATGGTTGTGTATATGGCCTTGTGAAGGCATATTGTGCAGATTTTGGAGCCTTGTTGAAGGCTGATTTTCTATTGTACTTTGGCATTCTCCTAGTTGAGTAGCTTGCACCTTCACCCCTACTATGGGTCCAAGGTGACTCATGTTGTGCTAGCCTTGGGAAAGGGAATTTGTTGTCTATGTTTTTTGCTGGTTTACGTGTGCTTATGCATTTTTTGAATGCATGTAAACCCTATCCATCTTGATTTCCTCTAGATCCGGGGTGGCCCTTCAATGACCTAGGTTGGGAGGTGAGCCTCCATGGTCTATTTGTTGTTTTACAGATTTTCTCAATGTCAAAGTTTGCTGGTTTTTAATGAGATAAAAGGAAATTAGAAAGTTTCTTCTACTTCAAGTTATTTTGTTGTTTGGCCTTGAGCCTTTGTGAATATTGTTTTTAAACAAGGATATGTTAGAAAGCCCCACATTTGTAATGCTTGTAATAGTTAGGTGGCTACTTAATTCCTCAATACTTTGTGCTAATGTGATTATGAGAGAGATGCATTACTTTCCCTTATGTTGAAGAGAAAAGTTAGTGTAGATGTTTAAAGTTAGATGAAATCTAAGTAAAGGCTTGGTTGTTGTTTTATTATAGTATTCATAAGAAAGAAATGATATTTTTTTTTTTAGCTTATGTTTCAAAAATGTCTACTTACGAATTTCTTATAAGTTCTCCCTTAAATAAAAGATTTGTTTATTATTTCCTTTTCTTATGACAGCATCAAAATGCATCTAAAATTAATCTCACATATATTGTATATTTAGAAAAAAAAAAAGAAAAGAGAAGAAGTTGATCTAATGTAGATGGTATGGCTAAATAATTAAATGTCTATGATGAATATATGAATATCTATATGTTAATATATTTCAGAATATATTAACATATAAATAATTTATATATATAATGCTCACTGATTCAGTTATTACTTTTAGTTAATATATTTGGTAGTCAAATTAATGTATATATATATTTATGCATGGAACGAGCTTTATTTCAAAATACATGGGCTATATTTCTTTCATTTCTTTTAGTAGAGAAAATGGTTGTGTTCCATATTTACAATGTAAATAGATTATATAAAGATTGCTCTCAGATTTTGTTATGACTACTATGTTTCTATCTAATTAATCTTGGTAGTTAAAGTAATGCACATACATATATATATACATATATATATATACATATATATATATACATATATATATATATATACATATATATATATATATATACATATATATATACATATATATATATACATGTGTATATATACATGTATATATACATGTATATATACACATGTGTATATATACATGTATATATACACATGTGTATATATACATGTATATATACACATGTGTATATATACATGTATATACATATATATGTATATATACATGTGTATATTTATATATATACATATATATATACACATGTATATATATATACATGTATATACATATATGTACACACATGTGTATATATATATATACATGTATATATATATATACATGTGTATATATATATACATATACATGTGTATATATATATATATACATGTATATATATATATATACATGTGTGTACATATATGTATATACATGTATATATATTAGTATTAAAACTTTTATGTTATATATATCAGATTTCATATTAATATAAATACATATTAATACACCGCCTCATATTAAGTGTCGGAACCTAGATCATTAATATTCGTCTATATACATATATGATTTCAAATCTTGTTAACCGTACCATGCCCTATTTTATTATATTATATATTTTTGATCGAGCTTTTTCACACCGTATTTTTAACATTGCTTGGAGCGAAACATACTACATTAGAACCTTCGTACCAATGAATAGTAGTTATGTGCTTTTTAACAGCAGACGCGACAGGCCATTTATTAGAGTTTGCAGTGTATATATCATAACCCGAAGATATGTCTTTCCGAGCACTTGACAGGCTTAGCTGAGCCAAACCCTTGTCACCACTTGCATGCAAAGCTAAGGCACCGCTATTGCGGCGACCTTGTCACTGTTGACCAGCGGTAATGGCCGTCGGAGCAGTGGCAAGACCACTGTCACCGGTGCCCAGGGAGGCTGCTAAACCGTTATTCCGCTTCGGCCTCTTGTCTCAGACGATTCTTCTTTTTATGAAGTGTTAAAACTTGCTTTGTATAAAATGTGATTTGCGTTAAATTGATATCATGCGATTTCATTTTCCTGTTGCAAATGAAAAAAAGATTATTATTAAGGGAACTGTTTACTAAAAACTTAGATCTGAACCTATGATTGAATACGAAAGCTAAATATATATATACATATCTTTCTTTAGCCTAATTGTTAAGTTTTAAGCATTTCTCTTTATACAAGTGAACCTGTAATTTAAACAGACTTATACTTTCTGTTGAGTGCAAACTTTGTATAACTCTTTGCATGCGTCAAACGAGATAAACACATATCGATACCGGTCTGTAAGACAAACGTGTATCCACTGACCTGCATCTTGAAACAAATTGTATATTCTGTAATACATCACCGGGGCTTTATCTGACAGATTTAACCCTAATGTAGACTAGTGCATATGGAGCACATGTATCTAACCTTGAGCCGAAATCTGAATCCTTGCAAGCCTGGACTCTTGGGTGGTATTTGCACAGTACATTTGAAGTATACACACATTGGAGCATGTGTATACAATCATGAGCTCTGGGAGAATACTTTGTTTCTCCTCCACAGTCTAATCTTGGGCTATCCTGCAAAACCGAGTAGACTCAGGGTTTGAGTATAATGAAAAGTTTGAGACTAGGTTTTCAGGCCAAGATTTATTAGGCCCAAACCCTAATCTCAATTTAGGGTTTGGATGACCAGTACATCTATCTATTTTATCATATATATATATATATATATATATATATCTTAATGTGGACTTCCTATTCTCCACTTCTTATTCATTCGAATTGTATTTGTTAAATTTAGTTGTCTTTGTCTTTTTGTTTTGTTTTAAAAATATTTTCCTTATTATTCTGGGATTTGAATTAATTCTTGGTTAAAGTGTATTTAGATATTTTATTTCCTTATTACCATTTTTTGTAAATAGAGTTTATATCCCTTTTAATTATAATTATAATTTTAATTTAGTATGTGCTATGGAAACCGTGTTAATGCAACTTCTTTTTAATTATTCTTTGTTATTAGATTATTGGCCCCTTAATATTTTATCACTCCATTATCATTATTTCTTTAAGGGGTTAATTAATCCTTAAACCCTATGGGATAACTATTTGCTAATCACCCCTAGCGAATATTACCAAGTTAATAAGGTGGTTTTATTATCATCATCTAGTTAACTGTGTGTCACATCTTATCTTTTTATAAATTAATCTAGGAAGGTTAACATTATTTAATTTAATCTGTTTATGTTATAGAATTATTATCTTAATGTTTTACCTTAAGCTTTTAGAGAGATTTGGTTTTGGAAATCGAACCTCATGCCCTTGTTTGGTTGAACCCTAGTTAGTGATTACTTCAACCTAGTGCACCTGACATAATGGGGATGTCGGCAAGCTAGCGCTTGTATCAAATCCCCTTGTTAGTTGTGTGCACTAAATGATGTTGTAAATTCGCATTTTAGCATAAATCTTGGTGTTGGTAACTTTTTTTAAAAAAATTATTATGTGTGTTTTGCCCTAATTTTGGGCATGACATTTTTGTATTAGAGCACAGTTTCAACACTTGGAACCTTAAGCCATTGCGTTTCCCATTTGTGTTCAAATTTGAAGGTTGTCTTTTGAGCATGACAGGTGCGTAGATATGGAAGGGTCTTTTGATATGGTCATCAACACGTGAGGAAGTGGAGTAGGGATGCTCAAGATTAAATTGGGAAAATATTGAAAATCTAATTTTTTTTTCAAATTCTCCTATGTTTTAGTAAATTGCATTTTTTAGGGTCTTCGGTGCATTTCTGGACTTGGATGCTGCCCAAAAGTGCCAATGGAACATTGTCACTTATAAAATTTGGATCTATATCTTTTGAATATCTTTCCAGAGCATCAAACGGTTTGTAATTCGGAGCTGGGACTAGAAAGTTATGCCTTCTCCAATTGGACCTAAATTTTATATATATATAGTTTCTTTTTTTGATAAATTTTGATAGTTCAAATAGTTTATTTGTAATAAATATTATGATGGCTCTTCATTTCATTTACAAGGGATTTTGATGACCCTTTGGATCTATCAGATTTGTATAAACTCCAATATTCGAATATGATGGATCAATTTTTGGTTTGCAAACTTGTTGATAATACTACTCAATTTTCATGTTGAATTCTACAATCTCTTTTGTGAGAACTCTCATGTTTTAAATGTTGTGAGCCTATAGTCGATCTATAGCTTGGGTGTGCTTGTATTGCAACTTGGGCTTTCGAGAAAACTAACCCAAGTACCTTTTGGTTTAGGAAGGAGCACTTCCTATGGTGTTCAAAATTGCATATAGTTGAGTTTATTGCAACCCTTTTTGTGTTCGGTAGTGTAGCAGACTTGGCGATGGCAGTAGTGATGCCACTAGGAGTAGCATGGTGGTTGGTGTATGTTGTTAGAGTTCTTTGGTGCTCTTGGTAGCCTTTAAGTGGTTCTCTTTTTAGCATGACCATGTGTGGTCAGAATCAAAGTGGTGTCCATGCTTGGTATATGAGTCTGTTAGCTTTCTCCTTGCAGCATGCGGTACATTGTCAGCTTGTATCTTTATGACACCATGAAATTGTATTGAGTATGTTGTGGTTAGGACCTTAGGGTCATGACTCGTGACAGAAATTTAGGACAGTTTTTGAGATTGGCCTTTTCATTGATGTCTTATTCTTTCGAGGAAGGGTGTATTTTTGTTATTGAGGTACAAAAACTCATTGATTTCATCCCTTTTGTGGAATAAATTATGAGTCAGCTGAGTAATGCTTTACCCCTCCACTCGTTCTATGATGCCTTTTATGTAGATAGAAATTTTCCTACCATTGTATCGTGTGGAGATTTCGACCACACCCTTGAATGATGCTTTATTACAGAGACCTATTCTTGTGTGGTGATGTAAGTTGTGCGTACCCTAGATTTGGAAAGAACCTCATGGGAATTTTAACTTTTCCTGAAACACTTAGAGAACCCCTTCCTAGAGATGAGGTTCGTGTTTCATTTTCGAGTAGTCCTCTCTACTTTTGTGGGGGTGGTTGAGAGCAATCATCTAACCCCTTTCACCTCATTAGAGAGGTTGCAGCAACAAGGAGAGAGATAAGTTTGTTAGGATTAGGACATTATTTCAGCTATCAGTATTGTAGTGATGCTTTTATTAAGGACCATATGTGGTGGTTTCAATCTCAAAGGTTTTCTTTGGAAGCGGTGTCCTCAGTGTCCTATGGTGATCCCTCACTCTTACATGGCTGAATTTTGTAGTAATGTTTTGTGGATGGCTCCTTGATTTATTTATATCCCTTTCATTTCATCTATCTTTTGTAGAGGAATTTTCCTCATGTTGTGTGGGCCAACATATTTTGATTAATTCTTATATCTGGAAATAGTCACCAAACTATCTTTCTTGATTTATGAAACACTTTCTTTATTGTTATAATGAGCTCATGACTTTCTTGAATTTACTATTGAAATAAATAGATATCTTATTATGATTTACTTTTCTCTTGATTCTTGGTGACTATTCCAAATGTTTTAACTTGTTGGCCAGTCTTGTGTTTGTGACTCTACAAAGTTTATTGAGGACCCTTGGAAGTATGTACCGAGGGGTGGAAACACCAGAAAGGAAATACTGAGATGTGCCCTTGTATTTAGTATAGTGGTGGTGTAGGTCCATGGCCTAGAAGGAGGATGTTGGGATTTGATGATATCTAGAGTTTAGATCGGAAGTCATGCTTGTGTAAGAGTCACTTCTTGTTTGGAAACAAATATTGGTAAGGCCATGCCAAGGGAGGCTATGATGGGATTGTCACTCTAGCCAATAGTTGGAGGTTGAGAAGACCTCATTTGGTAATGATACAAATTAGTAAGGTAATGCCACTTGAGTTTAATTTCTTATATGGATTTTGTAAGGGAATACAAACCTTTCTTTCTGCGATAGATTTAGCATGTAAGCTCAAGGACCTTCCTCGACCCCTTGAATGTGTTTTGGAAGCTTGGGAAGTTCCCCTTCTTAGTGTGGTTTGATAAGATTGTTAGGTGTGACTTAGATAGCTTGGAGAATTAATCCTTGTGGTGGGCCTTGATGGCCCTAGATTTGGTGAGGTAACACTCTTTGGGTTACGAATTTATCTTTCTATTCTATTAGTAAATTGTTCCCCTTGTGCGGGCTCTATGCTATTTATTGAGGAAAGTCTAGAGGGTGACTTTCTTTGAGGAATTCTTAGGATAGCTAGTCCACGCCCGTGTAGCATCATTATCAGTTTGTCTTGTCAGCTTCCAGGAGTAAGCCTAGTCCTTGGGGGGGATGATGTAGTGCCTCCCTCATTTAAATTTGCGTGAATATCCTTATGGTGTGGTTTTTATTGTCATCCTCAAAGGGTAAGGTCATGTAGGTCCCATATGAGGGAAAATCCACCAGGAGGATTGTTTTGGAGCATGTATCAAAGTTCTGCAAGAACTAGGAGACATAGGATATGGTCTTGAATCACATTCTGGAGACCCTTAAAGTTGGGATGAGTCATTCATGTGGATGCAGTGATTGTTACCAACATTATGGTCGATGGCATCATCAGATGCTCCTTGCCCAGATTTCCTTATGTTTATCAGAAGTTATCTTTGGAAGTCATGTCAGGTATTTTCAAAGATTTTATCTTGGTATTCTCTTTCTGCATAATGGATTCTATAACTAGAAAATTTATGTTGGTGCATCATGATTTGTGTCTTGGTCGATAAAGGTTTGATTACCATTGTGATGTACTCTTTTCATGTTACTTAAACACTCCAAATCCTAGGATGCTCTATGTTTAAAATATGATTAATTGAATTCAACTGATCCCTGTGATAACATGATCAAGTGCACATTTTATAAAAATTGTATTGGAATAAGGTAGTTTAAATAATAAAAGGGTGATATATATATATATATATATATATATATATATATATATATATATATATATATATATATATATATATATATATATATATATATATATATATATATATATTCTAATGTAGTTAAATATTGTTCACGTGTGTATGTAATCTCTAGTAGAAACGCAGTAGGGAAGGTGTGAGTGTACCACTACTGAATGTTGAAATGTTTCTTTTTGGATATGAATGCTTACATAAAGGACTATTTGAATTTATTTTATGTTGAGGCATGTATTGATAGAAAGTGATTATTAGATCCTGATGTTGAATGGGAGATTTCACATAGAACACTTTGATGTTATAATAATGCAAGAAAAGCGAATCATTTGAAATGTAGCTTGTAAATAATTTAGCACTTATTTTCACGCTAGATTATTAGGTCTTGACTTATGATATTGATGAATTATTTAATTTAGAATATTATGCCATAATTTCATGTTTATACAAGAAGAGTTTATGTGATGATGAAATAGGAATTTACTTTCATGCTATTTATTAGGTCATGAGCATAGTGATCGATGAATCTTTGATTTATGTATGATACCTTGATGTTACATTATGTTAGGAAAAATTTATGGGAAATGATCATGACTATTATGTTAGGTGAATTAACATGTATCATTTTATTCTTGACTTTATATACCTTATAAATGCAATGTTGAAAATAATGAGAATTATTATGAAATGTAGCTAGAAATTATGATGTTAAGAATGTGAGTTTTAGATTTATTTTATTTACATATAAATATGATATTTGACATTTCATGAGCTACTGATACTTTGTCAAGTGTGCAGGTAAGACTATGGAATTTTTCGGGGAAATCAAAGATGGATATTTGTAAAATCATGTTAAGCCAAGGTTATCTCCAAGAGAAGAAATTAACCTCATTTTAAAGTGTAATTTTGTAAAGTGGTGCATGAATGTAATTATTGAATTATGTTTATTTTACTTTATTATTTAGTCTACTTGGCATGCCATGTGTATTGTATGTAATGTGATTTATTTGTAGTGTCAATTGACACATGTCATGTGAGTTGGCATGCCCAAGTGTTTAATGTGTGTAAGTGGTCTCTATTTTTAGGGGCCATGAGTGGGAATCTCTTTTATTTTCGGATTCAATCTTTGAGTGGTCTTTTGAGTGGCTTTTAAAGATCATTTATGATAGTGGAGGTTAAAAATAGGCTACCCCATAGTGGTGCCATATGTTGGGGGTCAAATTTTGACCATTGTGATGTATTTTGACTAATTTTGCCCTTCCAAAAGATGCTCTTTTGCAAAGTGACGAAAATTGGAAGAGGCGTGTCAAGCCCACTCTTCATTTGAATTTTGAATTTGAATTTCCCTCTTTTGTTTTGAAAGGTTTAGGGTTTGTCTTCTTAAGGAGATGGAGGGAAAATTGTTGGCTAATTGCCCACTCTCCAATTTTTGAAAACTTGAGAGTTTGTGAGAATTTTTGGTCTTGTTTTACTTGGAGGATTTTTGTGTTGCATAGAAAAAGGAGGAGACTATTTGGAAAGCTCACCTCAACCCTCTTGCCATTAGCTTCGATCAAGGTTGGATTCTTGTATTCTCTTGTTCTTATTGCTATGTACATTTTTACTTCTTTTACTATGTTGTGTGAATGCTTGTTAATCTTGTAAATGTTCATGGCTTCTTGTCTTTGCTTGTATGTATATTTTATTTTGTGCAATGTTTCTTTGGGGTTGTACAAGGCCAAGCTCACCCTTGCGAGGGAAGAGAGCCTTGATGGGTGAAGGGCATAAGTTGGGACTACTCTTCTAGTGTAGAGTCCTTCCTCTGGAAGGAAGGGGATAAAGCATGGATGTATGGGCATCCATGTGTCATCTTTGTGTATACTTTTGGGGGCCATAAGGGTGTTGTTATGGTGATGAGTATGAGAAGGGTGGATGGTTGTTTATATGGCCTTGTGAAGGCATATTGTGCAGATTTTGGAGCCTTGTTAAAGGCTGGTTTTCTATTGTACTTTGGCATTCTCCTAGTTGAGTAGCTTCCACCTTCACGCCTACTATGGGTCCAAGGTGACTCATGTTGTGCTAGCCTTGGGAAAGGAAATTTGTTGTCTATGTTTGTTGTTGGTTTATGTCTGCTTATGTATTTTTTGAATGCATGTAAACCCTATCCATCTTTATTTCCCCTAGCTCGGGGGTGGCCATGAAATGACCTAGGTTGGGAGGTGAGCCTCCATGGGCTATTTGTTATTTTGCAGATTTTCTCAATGTCAAAGCTTGCTGGTTTTCAAGGAGATAAAAGGAAATTAGAAAGTTGCTTCTACTTCATGTTATTTTTTTGTTCGGCCTTGAGCCTTTGGGAATATTATTTTTAAACAAGGCTATGTTAGAAAGCCACACATTTGTAATTCTTGTAATAGTTAGTTGGCTACTTAATTCCTCAATACTTTGTACTAATGTGATTATGAGAGAGATGCATTACTTTCCCTTATGTTGAAGAGAAAAGTTAGTGTAGATGTTTAAAGTTAGATGAAATCTAAGTAAAGGCTTGGTTGTGGTTTTATTATAGTATTCACAAGAAAGAAATCATATATTTTTTTTAGCTTATGTTTCCAAAATGTCTACTTACGTATTTTTTTGAATTTCTCCCTTAAATAAAAGAGTTGTTTATTATTTCCTTTTCTTATGACAGCATCAAAATGCATCTAAAATTAATCTCACATATATTGTATATTTATTAAAAAAAAGAAAAGAAAAGAAGTTGATCTAATGTAGATGGTATGGCTAAATAATTAAATGTCTATGGTGAATATATGAATATCTATATGTTAATATATTTCAGAATATATTAACATATAAATAATTTATATATATAATGCTCACTGATTCTGCTATTATGTTTAGTTAATAAATTTGGTAGTCAAATTAATGCATATATATATTTATGCATGGAATGAGCTTTATTTCAAAATACATGGGCTATAGTTCTTTCATTTCTTTTAGTGGAGAAATTGGTTGCGTTCCAGATTTTTTTATGACTACTATGTTTCTATCTAATTAATCTTGGTAGTTAAACTAATGCACACACACATATGTATATATTAGTATTAAAACTTTTATGTTATATATATCAGATTTCATATTAATATAAATATATATTAATACACCGCCTCATATTAAGTGTTGGAACCTAGATCATTGATATTCGGCTATATACATATATGATTTCAAATCACATTAACCGTACCATGACCTGTTTTATTTTATTATATATTGTTGATCGAGCCTTTTCACACCGTATTATTAACATTGCTTGGAGCGAAACATACTACATTAGAACCTTCGTACCAATGAATAGTAGTTATGTGCTTTTTAACAGCAGACGCGACACGCCATTTATTAGAGTTTGCAGTGTATATATCATAACCTGAAGATATGTCTTTTTGAGCACTTGACAGGCTTAACCGAGCCAAACCCTTGTCGCCGCTTGCATGCAAAGCTAAGGCACCTCTATTGCGGTGATCTTGTCACTGTTGACCGACGGTAATGGCCGTCGGAGTGGTGGAAAGACCACTGTCGCCGGTGCCCGGGGAGGCTGCTAAACCCCTATTCCGCTTCGGCCTCTTGTCTCAGACGATTCTTTTTTCAATCAAGTGTTAAAACTTGCTTTGTATAAAATGCGATTTGCATTAAAATGATGTCATGCGATTTCATTTTCCTGTTGCAAATGAAAAAAAGAATATTATTAAGGGAACTGTTTTACTGAAAACTTAGATCTGAACCTATGATTGAATACGAAAGCTAAATATATATATACATATCTTTCTTTAGCCTAATTGTTAAGTTTTAAGCATTTCTCTTTATACATGTGAACTTGTAATTTAAACAGACTTATACTTTCTGTTGAGTGCAAACTTTGTATAACTCTTTGCATGCGTTAAAGGAGATAAACACATATCGATACCGAACTGTAAGACAAACGTGTATTCGCTGACCTGCATCTTTAAACAAATTTTATATTCTGTAATACATCACCCGGGCTTTATCTGACAGATTTAACCCTAATGTAGACCAGTGCATATGGAGCACATGTATCAAACCTTGAGCCGAATTCTGAATCCTTGCAAGCCTGGACTCTTGGGTGGTATTTGCACAGTACATTTGAAGTATACACACATTGGAGCATGTGTATACAATCATGAGCTCTGGGAGAATACTCTGTTTCTCCTCCACACTCTAATCTGGGGCCATCGTGCAAAACCGAGTAGACTCAGGGTTTGAGTATAATGAAAAGTTTGAGACTAGGTTTCCAGGCCAAGATTTATTAGGCCCAAACCCTAATCTCGATTTAGGGTTTGGATGACCAGTAGATCTATCTATTTTATCTATATATATATATATATTATTGTGGACTTACTATTCTCCACTTTCTATTCATTCGAATTGTATTTGTTAAATTTAGTTGTCTTTGCATTTTTTTATTTTTTTTTATAAATATTTTCTGTATTATTCCGGGATTTGAATTGATTCTTGGTTAAGGTGTATTTAGATATTTTATTTCCTTATTACCATTTTTTGTAAATAGATTTTATATCCCTTTTAATTATAATTATAATTTTAATGTAGTATGTGCTAAGGAAACCGTGTTAATGCAACTTCTTTTTAATTATTCTTTGTTATTAGATTATTGGCCCCTTAATATTTTATCACTCCATTATCATTATTTCTTTAAGGGGTTAATTAATCCTTAAACCCTATGGATAACTATTTGCTAATCACCCCTAGCGAATATTACCAAGTTAATAAGGTGGTTTTATTATCATGATCTAGTTAACTATGTGTCACATCTTATCTTTTTATAAATTAATCTAGGAAGGTTAACATTATTTAATTTAATCTGTTTATGTTATAGAATTATTATCTTAATGTTTTACCTTAAGCTTTTGGAGACATTTGGTTTTGGAAATCGAACCTCATGCCCTCGTTTGGTTGAACCCTAGTTAGTGATTACTTCAACCTAGTGCACCTGACATAATGGGGATGTCAGCAAGCCAACACTTGTATCGAATCCCCTTGTTAGTTGTGTGCACTAAATGATGTTGTGCCATCGCATTTTAGCATGAATCATGGTGTTGGTAACTTTTTTTAAAAAATTGTTTTGTGTGTTTTTCCCTAATTTTGGGCATGACAAGAACACATTAAGAGGTTTAGGACACACTAATAGGTTATAATGTCCCTAATAGGTCGTAATGTGTCCTAATGTTTCCTAAGAGATTCTAACATGCCCTAAGTGGCTCTATAACTCCTTATGATCCATTAGGATCTCTTAGGACATATTAAGACCCACCAGGACACATTATAACCCATTAGGACCCCTTAGAAAAAATTAACCATCATAGGACATACTAATGTGTCCTAAGGAGTTGTAATGGGTACTACATGGTTGTAATGGTTCCTAATGTGTCCTATTTGGATTTAAGTGGTCCTCATGTATCATAAGGGGTCATAATGGATCATAAGTGGTCCTAAGACCCCTAAGGAAATATTAGGACCCATTTGGACCCGTTATAACACATTAACCATTGTAGGACAAACTAATGGGTTCTAAGTGGTTCTAATGTATCATAAATCATCATAATGGAACCTAAGTGGTCCTCCATAATATTTCAACCCCTTTGTATGCATTAGGCCCCTTAATATACATTATAACTACATATAAACCATTAGTGTGTCCTTTGACAGTTAATATGTTCTAAGGGTTCCTAATGGGTCCTAAGGGGTCCTAATGTTCCCTGAGGGGTCCTCGGACCACTTAGGACCCATTATGACCCCTTATGATACATAAGGACCACCTAAAGTCCAAAAAGACACATTAGGACCCATTACAACCACTTAGGACTTATTACAACCCCTTAGGACATATTAGTATTTCCTATGATGGTTAATATATTCTAAGGGGTCCTAATGGGTTCTAATGTGTCATAATTGGTCCTAATGGGTCCTAAGGGGTCCTAATGGGTCCTAATGGGTTTTAGGACCACTTGGGACACATTATAACCCCTTAGGATATATTAGAACACATTAGAACCCATTATTGTGCTCTACACCCCTTAATGTGTTCTAAGGGGTATTCATGGGTTCTAATATGTCCTAATGGGTCCTAATTCATTCTAAGAGGTTATAATGGGTCATAAGGAGTCCTAAGACCACTTAGGACCCATTATGATCCATTATGATACATTAGGACCCCTTAGGACATATTAGTGTATCCTATGACAATTAATGTGTTCTAAGGGGTCGTAATTGATTCTAATGTGTCCTAGTAGTTTCTAATTTGTCCTAGGGGGTCCTAATGGATCCTAAGTTCTTGTAGAACCACTTAGTACCCATTGAAACCCCTTACGACATTTTAGGACCCATTAGGACACATTAGTGTTAGGAATGAGAACATTGAGAGGGGGGGGTGAATCAGTGTTCACTGTATTTTAACTTTTCACTTTAATCTCTATGTTGAACATAAATGCTTAAGTACTGAAATAAATATTCACATAAACATGAAACATGAAATCAACACATGACCCAAATAGGTAAAAACCCCAATGGGAATTGACACCCACTAATATTCTGCACTAGTGTTTTGTGATCCTTGTTAGAAGATCCTTTACCCTGTTAGGAGTAGCTTTAAAATGTTTTAAGTATAGTAGACCTTGTTAAGGGACAGACCCTATTAGGAGTCTTTTACAATAATCCCTATTATGGGAGTGGACTCACTGTCCTAGAGCTCACTGCTCAAATGGTGAAGGCTACAACCTTCTGATCTTAGATACACACTATATCTGCCAGGTGAACAGTCACTGTGACACTGCTTGTCAGATCAGTTCCTTTGATGCGCTGATGCTTTGACCTCTAGCAAAGCTCTAATACATCTTCTAGTGTCTTCACACACTTATGCTCTGCTTATTACAACTCACTATCAACTTCTATACCGAATACAATGGGCACACCTTATATTTATATGCTCATACAAAATACACAATTAGGTCAGCCCTATAGCTAATTACAAACAATACTTCCAAATGAATTGACTTAAGCGTGCTTAAAATTATAAATATAAACATGTCGGCAACCTAAATACACTAGCCGAATAGCCTTTACAATATTATATTATAATCACAAATGAAAATACTAACTGTCAGCTCCATGTTGTGTTCTCTGTTGGCACACACTGGCTGTGCAACTTCAACTGACTACAACTTTCTCATCCTTGCACATTGACTAAGCAAGAATATAGTCTAACCAAATTAACTTCTAGGGCACATACCATACTTCCTCCGTATGCACGTGCGTTGATGCTTTGAGTTGCAGGAACTCTGTACACTATCCAGTCTTCAACACTTAACCGAATTATGATCTTTAGATCAAGTGCGCTGACTCCAAACTACTATATGACTTTGTTTCCATAATGACAACACTATATCTAGTCATATACTTTAGTATAGATAACTTGCCAAGAATCTCCCCCTTTGTCATTGATAGAAACAAAGGAATACGGCCAAGTTGCTAACTATCATAATACACAAAAACTTTTGTCTTCTATACACTTCTTATAGATAATCTTATAACTCCCTATACATATTTGTAATGTCCCTTGTTCGAGCTTATGTGATTTGGGACAAATTTCTTCAAATTCAATTGCAAAATATTTCTTCTACTAGGACTTATACTTAAAAGACTTTGGAAGATAGTAAAAATTTATTTGTATATATCAACTTCCATACTTCCATCACTATAATAATGCAATGTTAGGAATGATCCTTTCGGATTTTCAGTATCCTTGTGGTCTTAGATTGGAAAATTAGAGTTATGCCAAGACTTGGTTTTTAACATTCAATTAGCTTAGGGGCACAATTCTATCTTGTGATAATCAACTGTATATGTGTCTGAATTATCTTTGTGTCTTTACTTCTCTCAGAGGTGTCATATTTGAAATACAATTTCTATGTCTTTACTTCTCTCAAAGGTGTCGTATTTGAAATACAATTTACTTATGTGCACTGCTTGCGGTAGGCGGGTTGATTGCCCACTCTTACATAGTGTTAAAATCTCTGTTTAACCCAACAATTTCAATATTCCTAAATGAGTTTGTGATGTTCGGGGGTGATCACTAATTCCGGAATCCCGTCGACTAGGATTGTCAATTTACATGATAACGCTAATGAAAGCTAGAGTTTGGACTATATCTTATGTCCATTGTGACTCAGAATGAATGCAAGATATGTATTTTTTTTGCATCAGGATCTTTGAGTATAGAAATATTGATTGTTGCAGTGATGTCCATTTAAGATGATGCACTATACAATGTTATCAATCTACATTATGTGCCAGTATGAATGATTGATACGATCTTATGTCTCCGTCTCCTACGCTCTATGTTCGGCAGATGCTCGATACTCTTCCCCTGATCTTGATTTATTATTCTTTTGCATTTCCATTGTATTTGAATCTCGTATGCTTCTCCTATCTTTCCTTGCTTGTATCTGTTTCTAACCTCCACATGCTGAGCATTCGTATTCTCCCTTGTTTAAATATTTGTATTTCAGGCAGTCGTGATGTTTATTAACCGGCTCATTTAACATTTGGTGTTTTATAGTGTTCGATGTTTATATTTATCGAACAATTCATATGCTAAAAACATCATATAAATGATTAATATATTTTATTTATTTATTAATTATCAATATTAATATTCATATATCTTATTTAGTATTGATAATTATTATTTCAATTAATTAATATATTATTATTTTAATAATATATTATTATAAATTATATTGTTCTCATCCTTTGAAAGTTCTAATTAAACTTTATTATTGTTATTTATTTATCTATTTTTAATATTATTAATAATTTCTTCATTATAATAATGTAAGATTATAAATTCAATAATAATATATATTGAATATATTTATATATATTCATTCAAATATTATTATAACTATTTTATCTTATTTATCTACTTATTTTTATTGCCATGATCAGGGGGTTAATGAGGGACATGACAATATTATACTTCACATTCTATACACAACTCCCCCTTTGACATTAATGACAAAGGTATGCAAAAAAATTGTATCTGCACATACTTACTTAGGGAAAACATCCGAATATGCTATCTTGAGGTTCTAGATCTCCTTCTTCCAAAAAGTTATCAAGGAGTTAACTATCTAGAGATGGGCGCATAAAGCATACTGGAGCTTCTCCATCTTCTTCAATTCTATGCTCGAACCTTGATCATAGGTTATCATGGTGGCATCAATCTCCTTTATGTTCTAATTGAGAATGTCTAGTGAGGGTGCAAGAACATTCCTCAACTGAGTCTGTCTAGACCTTATCTTTGCCATCTCTTTCTCTGCCTTCTCTATTTTGTCCAACTGACCTTGGTAGACATTGTTGCACATGTTCACATCAGTGGATGTGTCTTTCACTGAAATCTTCACCTGCTCAATCATAGCTTCTGCCTCTTGTATTTTCTTAAGATGGGCATCAGTAAGCTTATTCTGATCAATGCAATCTGCAATGAATTTCCTTCCTTGATCAACAAATTCTTTTAAAGATGCTTGTCCTATCTTGAGTGAATTCAGATCTAGTGCAAAGTTTCTCATCAACTCATTCAATCTCTTTTTTAGGTACTTCTCTTCTACAATTTTGGATGCAGATACTTCAAGGCTTGAAAATTTACTTTTGAACTATGAGATAATTGTACTCACATCATCAACCGAGTGTACCTTATACACTTTCTTGTCTTCTGGCAATAGATTGTTCAGTATGTTCACAGAGTCCACAAGGAGAGGATTTCTCATGACTTGTTTCTCATTTTCCTTCTCCATAGCTAAGACGCTGAACTTAATCAGGTCTTCTTTCCATGAGTCCAAACTAGATGTGCCAGGTGTCAAACTTGACAACAATGATGAGGAGGGAGTGATGGGAGTGCTATCCATCACTTCTAGTTTTACCTTGGCTAGATCAATAGAAGATCATCTTTCTCTTTTTCTTTTTCTCCTTTTTCTTCTTTCTTCTCTTCCTCTTCCATTTTCTTTCCTTCTTTCTCATCTATAATATTTTCAATTAATACCTCTTCTTAATGAGTGGGAGGTGTGCTACTACATAAAATATGAGCTTCTTGTGTGCTCATAAAAGCTTCCTCAAACTTGTCCAATTTTGTGTCAGTGGCTGCCATGGCTATCTCCACATTATCAATGATAATGGTGTTGTCCTTGATTGATTCTGACATGGGTGCAGACTTGTCTACCTCTGATTGCACTTCCACTGTAGGTGCTAAATCCCGAGGACCTGTAGATTGTTCCTTGATGGTCTATGACCCTTTGGTGACTTTTATGGGTACATTAGCTATGGGTGCAGTAGGTGGATACATGTTTCTATTCATGAATACCTTCTCAAGGGCTTTTTTTGTCTCTTTTGCAATTAACTTATAATTCTTATCCATTATGTTTAGAGTTCTTGTCTTAGTTCTGAGGTGAGGCTTCACCAGATCTAACAACAATTTCTTCTCTTCTTGCTCACATATAGGAAGGGTATCATCAAGAATCTTTTCCCTTATCCACATATCTTCCTCAATGGCCTATCATCTCATGTATCAAGTCACTAGTGATTCTAACTGGTATATCACCAATCCAAAACAAATCATCATGAATTCTGCTCAATAAGATCTTTATCCATTTTGTCTCATAGAATTCATATGCCAAGGAATACTCAACAATAGGGTGATCATTCCATTTAGCATATTCATCCATGAATGTTTTATTTGGTTTCAACATCATATCCATGTGCACTCTTAGCCTATCCAATCCAACTGGTTCCTTCTTACAGTAGATATATGTCCTAATGTCTTCCACATGCATGACACCCATAGGCACACAGGAGAAAGCTCCTTCTAAATCATCTAGGGTTGATTTAAATGGATGCTTCTTGAAAAAATATCTCTTCTTCTCAGTGACATCATAAACAATGGGAGTTTCCATGACTTACTTGTAAATGCTTTCCAACTGAACTCTGAGATAATATGAAGGCTTCTGAATCGAGGCAATGAGCTAGGGTTTCTCCAACTGACCAAATGTACTGCAAAAACTGATAGATCAATCTCCAAGTCTTCACAAAAATTTCCAAGGATCTCTCTACTCTCCTATCGCTTTGAATTTGAATGCAATGAGCAATAAAATAACTTTATGTGTACTTAAAAGTGAAAATTCTACCATTAATGCAAGTCGCGTAAACCAAGCTGTCACTTCAAAATTTCCAACTCGAGTTCTGTTCACAATCAGCATGTGTGCTCTTTCACATAGGTACCTTTATACTCCAAAAGCTTAAGTCCAAAGGCACATACTCTGAGGATGAGTATACCAGCCACGCAGGGGTCTAGAGCTAAATTAGCTCCCCCTATGATGCTGAGGGTCATTCATCAAGATGTAGAGGGTGCGTCCACTATGAATGCATCCAATACATTCTCATCAGTCATGTCCTTTTTCTCTGACCAAATCATGCTCGCATCATCTGAGGCTTTGACAAAATTAACTACTCCTACGGGATCCAAAACTGGTTCTTCGGCCCTTTTAGGGCTTCCCTGACCTTGTGTCCTTGATCTGCAAAACCTTGAGATATGTCTAGCCTTCTTACAAGAGTGAAAAATGATTGGAGGTTTTATATTCCTCGGTGCATTGACATGAGTCACCATTCCGCATTGTTTTGTTGTGTGACCATTATAGTTACATATCTGGCATGTAACATTCTGAGAACTTCTTACACTTGTCTAATTCTGATTTCTTTGATCTTGCTGAATCTTATTCTTCTTACTAGTCTTGCGATTCATAGCTCTATGACCAAACTTGTTGCATGAATAACAATATCCATTAAAAGGTCTTACCTCTATACAGTTCCTCACAATGTGTTCATGCTTGTTACAAGCAAAACAAGTATGGTCTATATGCTTGCACTCAATCTTAGGTGGTTCACCATTATCTTTGGTTTGATCTTTAGTCTCCTTAGCATTAGTAGAGTCCTTTTGTGAATCCTTTCTTGCTCGCATATTATCAATCTGATTTTTTCCTTCATTGTATCCAATACAGCTGGTGTCTCCTTTGGCTCTTCTTGCATACAACTGAGATTCTACCAAATTAGAACTGATGTGTAATTTGTCAATATGATTCTTTACTTCTTTCAATTCAGACTCCAAGCTTTCTTTTCTATTTCTTAGCTCCAAGATTTCCATGTTTTCTTGCCTTAGTTCTTCATTCAACTGAAGGTTCTCTTTGATCTGTTCATCATAGACTTCCTGATTATTAGTCAGCTTATCATCAAACTCTTCAAGTTTTTCTTTTAAGGATTTGTTTTCTTCATCCAGCTTCTTGACCATTGTCCCTAGATCATTGGTAGAGAATTCTTTCAAATCTTTCCTTAGCTTTTTGATGACTAATTGAGCATCATTGAGTTTATCCTTTAGTTCTTTAGATTCTCTTTTTGACTTGTCCAGGTCTTCAAGAGCAGCTTCAAGATTTCTTTTCACATGTTTCATTTCTTCTTTGTCCATGGTCTCCTCAAGTGGTTAAACTTCTATGTTGAGGACCAGAGCTCTGATACCAATTGTTAGGAATGGGAACACTGAGAGGGGGGGGGGGTGAATCAGTGTTCACTGTATTTTAACTTTTCACTTTTATCTTTATGCTGAACTTACATTCTTAAGTACTGAAATAAATATTCACATAAACATGAAACATGAAATCAACACATGACACCAATATGATTACGGGGAAACCCAAATAGGTAAAAACCTTGGTGGGAATTGACACCCACTAATATTCTACACTAGTGTTTTGTGATCCTTGTTAGAAGATGCTTTACCCTATTAGGAGTAGCTTTACAATGCTTTAAGTACAATAGACCTTGTTAAGGGTCAGACCTTGTTAAGAGTCTTTTACAATAATCCCTATTAGAGGAGTGGACTCACTGTCCTAGAGCTCACTGCTCAAATGGTGAAGGCTACAACCTTCTAATCTTAGATACACACTATATATGCCAGGTGAAATGTCACCGTGACACTATTTGTCAAATCTATTCCTTTGATGCGCTGATGCTTTGACCTCTAGCAAAGCTCTAATACATCTTCTAGTGTCTTCACACACTTCTACTCTATTTATTACAACTCACTATCAACTTCCATATCAAATACAATGGGCACACCTTATATATATATGCTCAAACAAAATACACAATTAGGTCATCCCTATAACTAATTACAAACAATGCTTCCAAATGAATTGGCTTAAGTGTGCTTACAATTATACATATAAACATGTTGGAAATCGAAATACAATGGGAACATAGCCTTTACAATGTTATATTATAACTGCAAACCAAAATACTAAATGTCAGCTCCATGCTCTATTCTCTGCTGGCACACACTAGCTGTGCAACTTCAACTGACTGTAACTTTCTCATCCTTGCACATCTGATCATGCGCTCATAGAATAAGAAAGAATATAGTCTAACCAACTTAACTTCTATGGTGCATACCATAATTTTTCAGTACGCACGTGCGCAGATGCTTTGAGCTACAAGAACTCTGTACACTATCAAGTCTTCAACACTTAACCGAATTCTGATCTTTACATCAAGTGCACTAACTCTAAACTGCTATATGGCTTTGCTGCCATAATGACAACACTATATCTAGTCATATACTTCAGTATAGACAACTTGCCAATAATTAGAACCCTAAAGTGTTTCCTATGATGATTAATGTGTTCTAAAGGGTCATAACATATCCCAAGTGGTCCTACAACACCTTTGGACCCATTGAAACCCCTTAGGATAGATTAGGATTTGTTAGGATACATTAGAACCCATAAGTGTTCCCTACACCCATTTATGTGTTCTAAGGGGTACTAAGGGGTTTTAATGTGTCCTAATGGGTCCTAATGTGTCTTAAGGGGTTGTAATGGGTCCTTATGTTTCCTTATGGGTTATAATGTGTCCTAATGGGTCATAATATGTCCTAAGGGGTTTTAATGGGTCTTAGTTGGTTCTAAGAATCCTTAGGACCCACTACGACCCCTTAGGACTAATTAATACCCATTAGGACCCATTAGGACCCATTAGGACCCCTTCGAACACATTAATAGTTAGACACACTTTAGGGTTCTAATGTGTCCTAATGGGTCCTAATGTTTTCTAAGGGGTTGTAATGGTTCTCTCTCTCTCTCTCTCTCTCTCTCTCTCTCTCTCTCTCTCTCTCTCTCTCTCTCTCTCTCTCCTAAAAACCTCAAAATATATAATATTTATCTTAACCCCTATGAAGCTAAAACCACTCTCAAACATGTTGAAAGTATATACGTAAAATGTAACTTAAGTATAAGAAAGGAATACTTAAATGTTACATTTTATGGATGATCCTCATGCTGAAATTGGCCTAATAGGGCCTGTTGGAGTTTAATTTCCTATTTAGAAGGTTTTTGGCATATTTTTATTCATTTAGGAACTTTACATAGCACGTACACACTATAGCACACATGTTCTATGTTTTGAATTTCCCAAACCATAGAGCATGCGCGCTATAGCGCAGATGTCCTATAGGGTGTGCACACTATCTTTTGGGGGACCAAAAAATAATTTTGAACCTTTTTGGTTTCCCATCTTTGCGCATATACCCCTATGATGATACTGACATATTGTGATGTAGGATGTGTGTGATGTGATTTATTCCATATTTCATGATTATGAGAATGGTTATAATATTGTTTATGCAGGTTAGCATATAGTATATATATGATGTGTAGATATATATGTATGTAGGATGGATGATTATGATTTATGATGATGTATGGATAGTACATGTATTTATGATGTGATGTATTCATATATGATGGATATATTTTATATGGATGTAATGGATATTTAATGATTAATTTGATGGATAGATAATAAATGCAAATGGATTTAATGAATAATGGACCTATTGAAATGACATTATAAAAAATGAATAATAGGAACCTAATGAACTAAGTAATGAAGTTAATGATTCTAAATGATATATGGATATAGTACAAATTTAATGAAATGGATAATGAAATGAATTAATGAAATCGATAATGAATGAATGAATGCAATGTGCAATTAACTAATGGTAATGAAATTAATCATATGCAATAAAATCAATGGCATAAATGAACCTAAAAGATATAATCTAGCCTAATGTAATTAATGAATGCAATGTAATGCAATTAAATATGATATGCAACCAAATGCAATTAATAAGATATGCAAGTTAATGCAATTAAAATGGTATACAAAGTAATGCAATTAAAAATGAACCTGACTCAATTAAGTATGATATGAAACTTAATGCAATGAAATATGAGATGCAATCTAATTATAGACACCTAAAAATCCTTTAGAAAATAAAAGTTTTTTTAATTTTATGAAAACCCCTGATGACATCATCATTTATTAATTAATTAATTTTTATGCCATTAAATCCTCCAATTTTAATTAAACATCTTTAATTAAAGAATCTCTTCCCAAAATCATTTAAATCAAGCTTGAGTGAATTTCTTCTATTTTATTAATTATTAATTGATAAATTGACCAAAAATCCTTTAAATAAATAAAATATTTATTTAAATCATAAAACCTTAGAAATCATCTAGAAATCCCTAACCTCTTCTAGAATTTCCTAATCTCACTCTAAACCTAATTAAAAAGTGATTCCTACGTTTCTTAGCCTAAACCCTTCAAACTTTGACTTTGGGTCAAAACCCCTCATAAATGAGCCTTACACACTCATAAATGCTTCTTACATCCTCATTAATGACTCTTACAAGTCATTAATGAATTCCATGTCTCCTCTTCCACTCTTGTCCCCTTTCACACTTCCCTAGTGTTTCTCAAACATGTGTGAGCAACTTGACCAAGGTTAAACCTTACCATACCTCTAACCTTACCCATAACTCTACCCAAAACCTTACCTCTGACCCTAACTCTCCTTCCTAACCCAAGCCCTTCCTCAAATCCTATAAATACCCTCCTCTTCCAAGAGAAAAATACCAATTCACATCTTTTACGTTGAGTAGTGTTATAATGCTAGATTAATTCTAAATCATCTTAAGCTTTAGCATATTTGTTAGTTTAGCTCATTTCCAAGTTTTCTTAAAATCACATCATAGCTTAGATAACTTGGATTAATCTTAGTTTCTTGTTTTTTATTGCATTAATCCTTCCTAAAATGCATTAGGGACAAGCTCCAAGTGCTTAGAGAGCACACCCACATCCCTCATAATCAGAGAAAATCAAACAATGCTTGAATGCATTTGTTTTGGCTCAATCTGAGGTGGCTTGGTTTTTCATGTTTATGCTTTTGAACTGATATAAATATTTAGATTAGTCTAATATTTTCTTTTTTACGACTTTCAAAATAGATACAGATAAACTGTAGCTCACATTCTGGCACGCCCAGTGGGACCCACTTCATGGGTTCTTTGCAAACATTGTGATGGGTTTTGGAGTGTTTTCAAAATTTTCAAGCTTTTAGGTGGAGGGAGCACTTAGAATTATTCTTCCTCTTCTTTTCTTTATTTGTCTTCTATTACATCTACTTCTTCTTCTTCTTCTTGCGGGATCTTGGTTTATTTTCCAAAAAAAAACCATAAAGAGGCACTTTCACGAAAACCTTTGTAACTTTTGCATACGAGCTCCATTTTTTATGATTCAAAAAGAACTAGAAAGATGATTCAAATTTCTATCCAAATATGTAGACAAATTTATTAGATTCTATCTTGAAAATTAGGAAGATTCAACAAAATTGTGAATTAATGATAATAAAAAATAGAATTAACACACTTTGACTAAATGTCTAAAATGAACCTCAAAATCACTCTTGAAGGCATAAAAAGATAACAAATCAATCAAATCCTGGTCAAATAAAATCATTCCTAATAAAAATCTAATAAATCAATCAAATCCTAGTCAAATAAAATCATTCCTAATTGATCTTAAAAGAAAAAAAAAACTCAAACACACTTCTAAGTGTTCTTCATTTGGCTAAAAAGAACCATCATGCTTTCAAAATATAGGTGTTTTGAGCTTCATGCAAACTAGGAACACTTCAAACTTTGGGAGCTTAAAAAGAACCACAAAATTGCATATCATCTCTATTTTGGTTCCTAAAAATCAGTCCTAAATCATTCTAAAAAGTACTCTCAAAATCAATCTTGAAATCATTAAAAGTGAGGTTCATTTGCATTAAAATATCTTTCAAAATCTCATGCAAATTAGGAACAAAGTCTACAAATCTTTCCTAAAAACTTTCATATTTGGTTCCTAAAGAGTCCTAATCTTTTCAGTCCTAAAAAATTTGATCTTGATGAAAACTAATGTCATTTTTCAAATTTAATCTTGAGTTCTTTCCAAAGTTTCATGCATCAAACAAATCTAGGAACACCTCTTTTTGGGCATGAAACTGAATTCTAGCACACAAAATCTTGAATGAGACTAAAGAAATGAACCATACTCCAAAGGAAGTCATTTTTGTTTTGAGTCCAAATTAAACACATTCTTGAATGACTTAAAATTGAAATAAAATCATCTATATTCCCTTCCTTTAGAGTTCAAATTCAAAATTCCTAAAAGCGCTCAAATTCAATTTTGAATGCCCAAACAAAACAAAATTGCAAAATCCCTCGAAATTTCTTATTTTCAAAGGAAAAGAAAAATTCAAAAACTTAAACACTTGTTCTTACAAAATTGAAAATTCAAAACTCACTAAACAATTTGGGAAAGAACAAAACTGCTTGATGTGTCTTCAAAAGTTTCCCATTTCAGCAAAATCCTTTTAAATAAGTCATGTAAAATTCTTGAACTTGGACTAGTTCATTCATTTTACTTCTAGAGAGGCCTGTTCAAAGAGAAAAGTTCTTCCTCTTTGGAGAACAACCTCAAACCGTTACCTTCCCCATTCAGTATAGAAATAAAGCACTAAGAAAACTCTCGCTTCATCCCCTCAAGCTTGGGTGATTTGTGTTGATGGTAGCCCAAGGTAGGTGAATATCCCTACTATTTTGACATGGTCAACTAGGCTCTTAAGTGAGTCACATGTGTACAAACTAATTGGGAGGACTCCACAGAACAACTAAAAACCTATTAATCAGAATCTACCCAATCTATCCCAAAAAGTATCAGAATCCTTGTGCAAGGACCCATCCCTATGGTTTCCCGAATCACCTTAAGACACTCACCATATGTATCCCCTTATAGGGGGTATCAAGTTGTGGGAAAGGATTCTGATACTCACCTCCCCTTAGGTAGATCTTCTTGAAGTGGTTTTCATAGTCAAAAGCTCAATGAAAAAACTTGTTGGAATATACATCTTTCAAAGCTTTCTTTTAGATTCAGTGGCTAAGTCATTTCTTGTATCCCACAAGGTTTCCTTATCCCTTGTCAAGTTTGTTTTCAGAGTGTCTTTTGTCAAGTTTGTCCTTTGCCTCTAGAGACATCAAACTGCTCCAAAAATTGATCACAAGCTTTCAAACAAAACCTTGTAGAAGAGATCCTTCAAAATCAGACACCCAAAAACCTTGTTTCAAAACACTTGCCCAAAATCTCTCCAAGCTATGTAAGATTTGACCCAACACAAAAAAGCTAGGCTTCCTAATTCCCAAGTTTATCAGGAGAAGAAAGTTGGAGAGAGAAATCTCAAAGATCATGAACCTTCCCTCAAAGTGATCCAAGTAGAAGAAAAGAATCAAGAGAGACTAGACAACATAGAGTATAACGCAAGAGTGAAATGATTTGCATACCGATTCTAGGTTAATCATCGCTATGTCAATCTCAAAAGAGAGGAGTAGTTTGGCCCATCTTATATCCTTCATTCCACCAAAATCCCACAAATCTTATCTTGGCATCCTTTTCATCCTAGACCATTCTTAGATTCATCTTTGCATTTCCATCCATCCTTAATTGCATTCCAAATAATTTATAGTTGCATCATTGCATATCATCTTCCTAGTTGCATCATAAGGCGTCCTTCCCAACTGCATCTAGCTCATCCTCTTAGGGGTAGCATCATTCAAATTCATCCTTCATGATGCAAGGGAAGGGTGGCTAAAGGTAGAATCAGAGTTAATTGAGACTTCTTAAACCCACAAACATGCCCTATGAAGAGTTACTCACGGAAGCAATATTTGAACAACACACAATACATAATGAATATAGGCAAGCAACTGGCAACCACACTAGTGTACTTATTATTAATTCAACAACATGCCCAGTTGTGAGGCCTTCCAGGTTTTGGCCTTTTTCAAATAAATTATGAAATTAGAATCACAACTCACATCTTAATCCTCTAATCTACTATCCCCTAACTAGAATTTCCCCTCTACATCACCCCAAGCTCCAAATATATAGCCAACAAAGCCACAAGTCAACTAGTCAGGCATTTAATTACAATATAGGTCCACTTAGGAGAAACCAAAACTAAAGTAAGGAATAAGAAAACACCATATGAAGTGGCATATAGGTCCTCACATGATCCAAGAATAGATCCCCAACCGCGCAAGCTCCAATTTCCCCATACAGAACCATGCAAGGTGAAATACCACATGTTTCATAAGTGAAACTGACAGAAAATTGATGCCTGAATAAACTTGCGATAACTTCCAGATCCAAATGAATTAGGATGTGCACCCTTAGGAGAATGCTCAGGATTAGGTCTACATCACTAGATTAACTGGGCAAGAAAAGAAACCAACCGCAACATCGGCGATAAAGAAAACATCAGATAGGTACAGGAAACGGGAAATAGTTTTTGTGATACAAGATTGCTCAATACCCAAGATGCTCCTGCATCAAACACCTAGGCTAACAAAAGAACTAATGTCCACATTAGGCACTACTCATGTTCTGACCTAAATCATAAAGATCCAACTTAGTTTGTGTAATCCATGAATTGTCTTCAACTGGTTTGTCTTTCCACTGAACTAGGTATTCCAGGTAGTCTATTCCTCTTGTACTCTTTCTTACTCTACTATTCAAGATCTTCTCAATGTTGTCTTTGTTGTTCTTAGGATAATCTAGATCATATCCCATCTCCTCAGTTGATTCAAATTAATCTAGGATATTAGCAATATTTAATATAGGTGATATATCCATGTCTTCTGGTAATTCCACTTCATAAGCATTTCCACTATCAAACTTCTTTAGAATATTACAAGGTCCAAACTTCTTCATTTTCATCTTGTTAAAGGTACCAACTAGAAATATATTCTTCTTCAAATTAATCATAACCTCATCTCTGACTTCAAAATATTTATGTCTCCTTCTCTTATCTTCTCTCTGTTTATATTTTAGATTACTATCCTCCAAGTTCTTTTTGACTTCATCGTGAAAAGTTCTCATGTATACTGCAAAGTCCTCAGCTTTAACACTTCTCCTTGTCTCAGTAGGTAAATCTCTCAACTCTGTGGTTCCTTTAGGATTAAATCTAGTAACAATCTCAAATGGTGTTCTCTTAGTACTTCTATTCATAGAATTATTATATGCAAACTCTTCTTGTGCCAAAACTAAATCCTAATTAGCAGGATTATCTCAAACTAAACATCTCAACAAGTTTCCCAAACTTCTATTCACAAATTTAGTCAGTCCATCTATCTAAGGGTGAAATGTAGAACTAAACTTCAATTCTATATTCAACTTCTTCCAAAGTTTTCTCCAAAAATAACTAGTAAACTTAGTATCTCTGTGTGAACCAATAGATTTAGGAAAACCATGCAATCTTATCACTTCCTTGAAAAATAATTCAGCTACATGTAATGCATCAGACGTCTTCTTACAAGGTATGAAATGTGCCATCTTAGAAAATATGTTAGCCACTACCAAAATAGAATCACTACCTCTTTGAGTTCTAGGAAATCCAAGAACAAAGTCCATACTCACATCTTCCCAAGGTCTATCAGGTACAGGAAAAGGTGTATACAATCCCAAATTTAGACTAGTTCCTTTTTCTATTTGGAAAATTCTAAAACCTCTAACCATTCTTTGTACATCTCTATAAATTTGTGGCCAAAAGTATCTCTTTGAAATCAATTTCACAGTCTTATCAATCCCAAAATGTCCAACAAGTCCACCACTCTTTTTGTCCATTATGTTATCTCTCATAGATCCTCTAGGTATGCACAACTGAAGTCCTTTAAACAACATGTCTTCTTGAATAAAATAACCAATCCATTTGTCATTTATTGTTTGTTCCTTACAAGCTTTCCAAGGCTCTACAAAATTAATGTCAGTTTCATACAAACACTTTAAATCATCAAAACCAAGTACCTCAACTCTCATCTCTGTCAGCAAATTTATTCTTCGGCTCAAGGCATCAACAACTTTATTTGACTGTCCACTTTTATGTTTCAAAGAAAAGGAAAAATTCTACAAGAACTCAATCCAGTTCATATGTCTCTGATTCAATTTATTCTAACTTCCCAAATACTGCAAAGCTTTATGGTCAGTATACAACAAAAAATATTTAGGAATCAAATAATGTCTCCATTTCTTCAAAGCTTGATCAATAGCATAGAATTCCTGGTCATAAACTAAATATTTTCTCTTAGCATCATTCAAATTTTCACTAAAGAAAGATATTGGTCTTTCTTCTTGACTCAAAACAACTCCAATTGCACTTCCACTAAAATCACATTCAACTTGAAAAACTTTATTGAAATTAGGCAAAGCAAGTGTAGGCAACTTTTCAATTCTTTGTTTCAATGTTTCAAAACTCTTTTGTGCTCCATGTGTCCATTTGAAATCCCTTTTATCTCCTCTCATAGTTTCAGTCATATCATTACAAATAGAACTAAATTTTCTGATAAACTTCCTATAAAAACTTTCCAATCCACGAAATGATCTTACCTCTCCAACATTCTCTAGTGTAGGACAATAAAGTTGACGCAGAGCTCTCCCCTATTCAAGTAGCTCGATAAATGGTGAGACCTTCAGTGTTTCTCTGAACCCAAAGTGGGCTTAGGAGAGTGCTCTACACCTTTACAAGATCCTATAATAATAAAAGATCCACTATCCTCACTGGAGGATTCAGTGTCTTTAACTAGCTTTACTCCCCCCAACTTGATTGATGCTTGGTTGAGTCCTTGACTGACTGAGCTAGGTTAGTACTCGGTTCCTTTGAAAATCGAGTTACTCGATAACTTCACCGAGTAGGTTACTGATGCTCGGTAATCTTATTGTGAAGTGTCCTAACTAGTTCAAACTTGGAATGGGAACCTTTGTGTTGGAAAGGGGATGGAAAGGTTCCATGATTTCTATATGCCTCTTTGGGAATAATTTCCATGATTTACAAGTTTTTGGGTATCTAGTGCTCAGTTTAAGCCTATCGGCTTGTAGCCTTTTGAACAGGGTTATATGGACTTGGTTCCAGATTATTAAAAAAGAGACTAAAAGATAAATTATAGATTTGAATACCCTTTATCAAGTTGAGTTAAGCCTCCAGATCGCAATATCTCAAACAACTCAGATAGCGTCAAACAACTCCTAATCCACTAGTCCTAATAGGGCTAATTAACTCAGTTACTTAAGGAGAAGTTCACTGGTCAATTACCCAAGGAAAACCACTAATTTCAATGATACTAGGAATCCCAAAGAGACAACAATCTTCTATAAGATTGCTTTTATCCACCCCCAAAGTGTTGTTGTCACCTCACTCTTCCATTTCCTACACCAAGCACATAGAGATGCTTGGTCTAGAGCTTGCAAACATACTTCAAAAAAAAATCCCCTATATATTTTAATCCTAAGGATTTAGATTACATTAACCCTACTTTCATTTTACCACTTCGCATGGGAATCCCATGAAGGAAAGGCAAGTTAGGGCATTATTTGTTTGAAACCCTGGTTCAATAGGGTTTCCTAGAAATCTAGAACACAAAATCTTCTAACTCTCAGCTCCAACGTCCAAACTGATTCAGATCAAAAGCATTGGATTCCTAATACATGTCATTAATCAGATTGAAAAATTTCCTTCTTCTCATGACTATACCAATCAGTACACGTATTGTTTTACAGTCCAAAAATGTAGAGAAAAATAAGGGATTTTATTGATTGAATGCAAAATTACATGAGTCATCACCTTCTTCCACCATCATCTTCCACCCACCTATAAGGGCTATTTTCATACCTTTCCCCAATGGATCCAACCATTTTTCAAAGGTTGTGACCATTGGGACATGGTTTTACAAGTCGGTAGCAACTTTTCAAAGAAGTTGTCAAGCAAAATTTCTTTCATTTTGCAACTTTTGCAAAATGTTGCATTCTTGCTCCTAAAGAGCCTATAGGCCTAAGCCATGGATCCTAATGATCCCAAACATTAATAAAACATAAAAAATAATCTAAACACCTAAAAGTGCCTTTGGACCATAGTCAAAAACCCATGGTTTATAAACACACCGAGGGTGACTAGGTCTTACAAGTTGGATTGCTAGACAAAATTTGAAAAAAATCCCTTAGGCATGAATTCCCTTGGGTGAATCCTTTGAAGACCATAGAAGTGTGGATTTTGTGAAGAGTGGAAGGGGTGCTCCTACACCACAAGTATAGCTCTTACTTTCTCAAGGTCCATCTTCAATCCATCAGCTGAAATTACAAAACCAAGATACTTAATCTCTTCTTTCATAAATGAACATTTCTTCAAATTAATCAACATCTTGTATTCCTTCAATCTCTACAATACTCATTTGATATGTTCAAGATTTTCTTCCTTACTCTTACTTAATATAGAAATGTCATCAAGATATACAATTAAAAACTTACCCAAGAATCTTTTCATAACTTCATTCATCAACCTCATGAAAGTACTAGGTGCATTAGTCAAACCAAAAAGGCATAACCAACCATTCATACAAACCTTCATTAGTCTTAAAAGAAGTTTTCCATTCATCCCCTTCTCTAATCCTAATCTGACGATAACCACTCTTCAAATCAATCTTTGTGAAATACTTTTCTCCACTCAAACTATCCATTATGTCATCCATCTTCGGTAAAGGAAATATGTACTTTATTGTTATCTTGTTTATAGCTCTAGAATCAGTGCACATTCTCCATTCTCCATTCTTTTTAGGTTCTAACACAATAGGTACTGCACAAGGAGTCAAACTTTCTCTAGTCAAACCTCTCTCAATCAATTCTTGCACTTGTCTATTCAACTCAGTTTTTTCATGAGGTGTCAACCTATGTGGTGCTTTATTAGGCAAACTAGCTCCAGGTATCAAATCCATATAATGACTTATACTTCTCATAGGCAATAAACCATTAGGTATATTATTAGAAATGATTTAATGAAATTTAGTCAACAAATGTTTAACCTTAGGTGCATGTTCTAACTCATCTTGTTTCTCAATTTTCCTTGGAATTAAAGAAAAATAAGCATTATGTTCTTTCATTTCTCTTGTAAATTTTTTACCATCAACCAAGCATACTTTGACTATAGTACAATGACCTTCATCAAAATTCTCTACTAAAGGAAATAATACGTGTTTCTTTCCATCCATCCAAATAGTATATTGATTCAATCTACCATCATGCAAAGCTTTCCTATCATATTGCCAAGGTGTACCCAAAGAATATGACAACAATCCATAGGCATAATATCACAGAAGACTTTATCATGATAATTCCCAATTTTGAATTTAACAAGGCATTGTCCAATTACAAGTAGTTTATGCTCCTTCTAGATCCAAGCAATACGGTAAGGTTTAGGATGTCTCACAGATTCCAAATTATCAGAACTTCCACTATCAATGATTACCTTGCAACATTTGTCATCGATCTTACATCTGGTTCTAAACAAAATTTTCCTTAGAATTGGTTTCTCATCATCTTCTTCATTCCACAAGATCCTTCTTAGAATCAAGTTCTAACCATGTTCAGGTTCATTAGATAATTCCTCAACTTCTTCACAAGCCAAATTATTTTTTCCATTACCTCCAGTCTTCTTTCTAGATTTAGTACATTTAAAAGCTCTATGTCCTTCACCACATTTGTAACAAGTACCCTTTAACCAAGATTTCTCATCTCTTTTCCCACTATTGTTATTCCTAGAGTAACCAGTATAGATACCTCTAGAGTAGTTATCTCTTCTACTAGCAGGTTCATCTTTCCATCCTTTATCTTGTACTGCATTGTCAAATCTGCTACTTTCTCCATAAGATCTACCTCTACTTCTCTAAAATATTCCACCTCTTCCTCTCTGTCTTTGTTCGTGTCTTTTTGTTAATTTGTCTTCTTCCTTCAAAGAAAATTGGTATGCTTCTTCCACACTATCTATTTTAATATAGTTGATCTCATCTTGAATAGATATCCTTAGACCATTCAGGTATCTAGTCACTTTCTCAACTTCATCATCCACATGTCCAAATCCGATATCCAACTTGTAAAACTACTTAGTATATTCTTTCACACTCATGTCCTTTTGTCTTAGATTTTTCATGTTTCTCATCAAACTAACTTGGTAGTTAGCTGGAAGGAACTTCTTCTTCATCTTTCCAAGAATTTTCATCCATGTCTTGATCTTTTCTTTTCCTCTCTTCTATCTCTCATTTTGGAAATGATCCCACCAAAGAGATGCATGTCCTTTCAACTTTGTGACTATTATCTTAACCTTCTTATTATTAGTACCTTAATACTCAAAGTATTTATCCATCTCAAAGATCTAATCCAAAAGTGCATCAGTCTCAAGTCTTCCATCATAGCAAGAAACTTCAACTGTAGGTTTGGAGTTAGCCTTAGACAAAACTCTCAAGATTCTTTCCTCATCCTGCTCAACTTCAGGTTCAGATTAGGTGCTACCTCTTCTTCATCACTAACATCTTCAAGATGTGTGCCTCTTCTCTAAGCTATCTCTAAAGCTTCAAGCCTAGTTGCAATGTACCTCAACATATCCATGATAGCATTATCATTTCCTCTACCATGAACCATCTTGACAATCAAGTTCCAGCAAGATCATAACCTTCTGCAAGTTATAGCTCAGATCTCAGATCTTCCACCATACAACCAATCCAATAAGGTTCTCCACAATCCAATCCACAAGAAATAACTTTTCTTTGATACCACTTGATGCATAAAACAACACACAATACATAATGAATATAGAAAAGCAACTGGCAACCACACTAGTGTACTTATTATTAAATCAGCAACATGTCCGACTGTGAGGCCTTTCGGGTTTCAGCCTTATACAAAGAAATTATGAAATCACAATCACAGCTCACATCTCAATCCTCTAATCTACTATCCCTAACTAGAAATTCCCCTCTACATCAACCCAAGCTCCAAATATATAGCCAACAAACTAGTCAGGCATTTAATTACAATATAGGTCCACTTAGGAGGAGAAACCAAAACTAAAGAAAGGAATAACAAAACATGATGCGAAGTTACATTTAGGTCCTCACATGATCCAAGAATAGATCCCAAACCACACAAGGTGAAATACCACGTGTTTCATGAGTGAAACTGGCAGAAAATCAATGCCCGAGGAAAATTGTGATAACTTCCAGATCCAAATTAAAAAAAAATTTTGTTGACATTAGATTTCCCTAGATTTTTGAAATAAGCTATGGAATTTTGTCTAAATGCTTGTGGGGAGTTTTATGTTGTGTTTAATGAATTTCTATACATGATTTTGATTTTAAGCTTTTTTCATACTTTGTTTTTGGTAGAGTCCATAATATAAGGTCAGGACTTGTTTGGGTGGCCTGAGTGCACCTGAGGGCTCCCTAGACCTATGAGATGGATCTTTTGAAAGTATTTGATGTTTCCATGGCTTGTGTGTTTGGGTAGGGGACTAGGTACCCTAGGTGAGTGTCTCATCAATCCAAATTAATTAGGACATGCACCCTTAGGAGAATTCTCAAGTTTAGGTCCACATCACTATATTAACTACACAAGGCAAGAAACCAATCACAACATCAGCGACAAAGAAAACATTAGATAGGTATAGGAAATAGGAAATATTTTTGGTGATGTAAGATTTCTCAATACCCATGATGCTCCTACATCACTTCTTCATCCTTCCATCAACAAATCTGCAATCCTTATTCCATCATCCTTGATCCAAATCCAACATCCATCATCTGAGTCAGAACTCACCATTCTTACACCAAATCCAGTGATCAAAAATCTACAAAATTAGTGTTCAAATCCTTTGAGTTGCTTCCAATCCTCATCCCAAATCAAAAATCTCCCCTTTTGATAGAGAATTGTCTAAAGGAAACCCAACTTTTCCTTATAAGCCTCATCGTCTCAAGCAAGAGATTGGCTTGCATTGATAAAAATCCTGTTGATCGAAGATCATTAGTCTATCCTAGGTTGACCAATCCTACCATTGATACTACATCAAGAAGAAGTAGCCCATTTATTAACACTCAGTAAATATTTCACCATCCTCCACAATCCTCTGCCAATCTTCTTTCATCTTTGAAGCATTCCACCATCCTCCACCAATCCTATGTCATCGCCAATCTTCCACCATCCTTGATCCAAATTAGAGCATCTCACCAATCCTCTAGCATTTCACCATTATTAGATTTAATCCAAATCCTTCCATTGCATTCTATAAATCCACCATCCTTAGAAGTTTCTTAGACTTGCATCCATCATTATATAGAGTCTTTTAGGAATATCTTGCATCCATCCATCCTTAGCATCTTCATCTTCTAAATCTTTGCTCCATGCCTATCGAGAAAAGTTCCAGAAAATGAAGGAACATGGATCCTTATCAAACCACCATCTCATCTGATCCCAACATTTATACTAGCACAATGGTAGCTTGCAATCATCAGATCCAACAAATTGGTAATATATGGGATGATCACAATATCCCTCCCACTTATTTTGCAATGGAAACATTCATGAATCATCTAAGGCAGGCACAAATAGTTAGCGCACTCATTGCTTAGAATCAAAAAAACATTTTGGCTAACTTCACACAAGAGGGTACTCCTATTCCACCATATCTCTAACCTCATATTCTCATCAACACCATCTGAATCCCAGCAGAGGCATACACTCCCATCATCCAACAAATCCATGATCCACTTTTTCACATATCACAAGTAGCTTCACTCATCCCTTCTCTTTTGCAAAGCAATTTCACAAGTAACACAATCCACTCCATTTCCTATCATGAGCACACCGTCATCCTCCATGGAAGCTCAAGCCACCATTCCTACCCAAATATTTACACAAAACCAAACCCCACCTCCCACACAAGCCTTTACACAAGTGATTCCTCCACCTTCCATGGGCCAAGCAATGTCATTGTTCCCAAGGGCAGCACAATCATTTCCCTCTTTCTCCCAGCAAGCCTCTGTTGGAAATATAGATGTAGAAACTAAGATGAGGGGTGAATCAGTTTACCACAAAATATTACCACTGATCCCTTAGATGTCCTATTAAATTATTTACTGCTGACATACAAAGAAATGTTAAAACTTGGTAATTGTAAAGAGTGTTAATTATAACTATTCTTAAGCATTCATCAGTGATTAACATGCATGAATAAAGAAAATACAATGAACACAAGAGACGTCATATTTAACGTGGAAACCCAATATGGGAAAAACCACCAATGTAACTAGTTACTGATTTTCACTCTTCTGAAGTGATGCCCTGTTAGGAGCCAACCCAGTAAAAGGTTACAAAACACACTGTTAGGTGTGACCTTGTTAGAGGATTTAATCACCTTGCTAGGAGTGGTCTTGTAAGAGGTCTTGAAACAATTCAATAGAACTGTCACCTTGTTAGAGGATTTACAAAATGGCTGTTAAACCAACTCAGTTAGGAGATTTTGAAATCACTGCTACAATGGTAAGAAAGTAACAATGAAGTGACCTGAATAGTGATGCAATTGAATTTCTGATTATAGATCTCTATTCTGCTTGACTAGATCCTTCCTGATCAAATATATCTCTGTTGCTCTTCAATGATATCTAACCATCCTTCAAAATTTACTCATACTATTCCTCTCTTTCACTTTTTTCTTCCTCATAATTCACAACTTAACCTTCTATATATATACCATTAGGATTGTCAAGTCAGCACTAATAATTATTAAAAAACATTACTAATCATTACAACAGTCGGTTGGAATAAACCAACTTTATTTCTCACATTGACAAAATCCTTTACTGGGCCAACCTTGCTCGGTAAACATTAATCTGAAAAAGATTTCTTTTGGAGACCAAGAGAACTCAGTAAGTACTACAAATTCTTCAACATCCTTTGGAGACCGAGTGAACTTGGTAGACACTAACTTTCCTTCCATAACCGAGGAAGCTCAATTAACACTGTTTTCTGCCATACTTTTATTTTGACACCCGAGAGGTCTCGATAGACACTGGGAACTACTTTTCTAACCAACTGAGCTGAAAATTGATATGACATTTGTGTGACATCAAAGACAACACATAATCATTCCAACAATCTCCTTCAGACAATTGTATCCAACAATCTCCCTCTTTGGCATTGATGGCAACACAATATGTCATAGCACAATGAAATTTCATAGCAAACATAGAATAAGGAACATATCCTTAGCTTCATTCTGATTCTCATCTCCCTCTGTTAGCAAACTTCTCTCTCTAACTGAAAACTCTCCCTCTTTTCTTTTTTTTTCTTAGAAATTTCATGAAATAATGATAGCAAACAGCAAACTCTCCCTCTTTGACAAAACATGCCAAAGATAACACACTTCTGGTGAATACCAGTGTACCTTAAGTACTGATTCATATGCAATGATTCCTTGACTATGCTGCATCAACTGACTGATCTTCAACATGCTCTGGTTGATGCATTACTAAAACTCAATTTAGTGAGCCTCGGATAGGGGAATGACCCCTAACTTACTTCTTAGATACAAGAATGCATCCTTAGGTAGTGGCTTGGTGAAGATATCTACAATTTGTTCTTTTGTATGAATATATATATCAATCTGATTTCCTTGTCCTGCACTAATTCTCTGACAAAGTGATATTTTATAGCAATGTGTTTGGTTTTGGAATGCACTACTGGATTCTTTGAAATATTTATTGCACTTGTATTATCACAGAACATAACAAATGGTTCTTTGATCTCAACTTTCATGCCTTCCAATAACTATTTGAACCAAACAATATTAGAGTAGTTTACTGTTGCAGCAATGTATTATGCTTCTGCTATGGATTGGGATGTGCAATTTTGCTTTTTATTGGTCCAAGATACTAACTTTTTGCCAAGAAAAAATGCTCCACCACTTGTACTCTTTCTGTCATCAATGTTTCCTGCCCAATCAGGATTAGTAAACACTTTTAAGTCTAGATTGCCTCCAAATTTATAGCACAAGCCATAATCTTCAGTTCCTCTTAAGTACCTCAAGATTCTTTTGATTGCCATCATGTGATTTTCTCTGGGTTTTGCTGAGAATCTTGCTACTATACCAACTGCTAAGGCAATATCAGGCCTTGTATTTACTACATACTATAATTTTCCAATCATTGATCTGTATAAGGTCTGATCTACTTCTTTTGAATCATCATCTTTGGTAAGCTTCAGTCCAGTACACATGGGTGTACCAACTGGTTTTGAATCTTCCATACCAAACTTCTTAAGTATTTCCTTGATGTATCTAGACTGAGTGATGTAGATACCATTCTTGCTCTGCTAAATTTGAAGTCCAACAAAGAATTTTATCTGACCAAACATAGACATTTCAAATTCTTTGTTCATTTGCTCTAAAAATTATTTGCATTGATCATCATTCCCTGTAAACACAGTATCATCCATGAATATTTCTGCCAAAATAATTTTGTTATCTGGTCCTTCTTTGATGTATAAATTACTATTGTCATTGGCTCTTTTAAAATCAATTTGAGTTAGATAGTTATGTAATCTTTCATACCATGCTCTAGGGGCTTGTTTCAGACCATACAGTGCTTTGTGTAACTTGCAGACCATATCCCTTTTGTCTGGATCCATAAAACCTTCAGGTTGCTCAATGTAGACTTCTTCATCAAGAATACCATTGAGAAATGCAGATTTTATATCCATTTGATATACCTTAAATCCTTTATGTGCTGCATATGCAAGTAGAGTCCTTACACCTAATCTTGCAACAGGAGCAAAAGTCTCTCCATAATATATACCTTCTTCTTGAGAATATCCTTTACATACCAGTCTTGCTTTGTTTCTTGATACTTGACCATCTTCATTCAACTTATTTCTGAATACCCATTTTGTCCCAATTACATTTTTATCTTTAGGCCTAGGTACAAGAGTCCATGTCTTATTTTTCTCTATTTTCTCTATTTCTTCATTCATAGCCTCAATCCAACTTTCATTTTCCAATGCATCTTTGACATTTTTAGGTTCAAAATCAGCAAGTAAACATGTACCTTTTAGTTTATTCCTTGTCATAGTGCCATCTGATTTGTTTCCAATAATCCGATCTGGTGTATGATGCTTCCTGACATACTTGGCCAATACAGGTTCCTTTCTTCTTGAATGAGTTACATTGTCATCTTCTTGAATTTCATCTTCAGGTTCAATTTGCTCGGGCTCGTTAGATATTTTCTCGGTAGCTTCAGGCTGAGACTCGGTTTCTTGTGACTCAGTCTGAACTTCTTCTTGTGACTCGGTTATTGTACTGGGCTCAGTTGATGTAGTCTCCTTATTGACAGATGTGTCTGGAAATGTATCAAGTTCAATGTAAACAAATCTTCTGTAATCCTCTGGTTCCCTTTTGCTTTCTTCTTCAGTCTTTTCTGCAAACTCATCTATTTTTACATGTGCACTTTCTATGATTTTATGAGTAGAAAAATTTAGACATTTATATGCCTTACTTTTGCAAGAATATCCCAAAAATATTCCTTTATCACCTTTTGCATCAAGTTTGCCTTTTCTAGATTCTTTCAAGATGTAACATTTACTACCAAATACTTTTAGGTAACTTACATTGGGTTTATAGCCATACCATAACTCATAAGGAGTTTTGAATGTGTCTTTCCTCAACTGTACTCGGTTCAAGGTATGAACTGCAGTGCTAAGAGCTTCCTTCAAGTATTTCATAGAAATGTTCTTTTCAATCATTAGAGTCCTTGCACAATCCATGATAGATCTGTTCCTCCTTTTAGCTATTCCATTCTGCTCAGGAGTTCTTGGAGCTGATACCTATCTTTTGATTCCTCTTTCAATGAAGAAATTATTGAATTCATGGGAGATGAATTCACCACCTTTGTCTGATCTCAAGCACTTCATTCTTTTTCCTGTTTCCTTTTCTACTCTTGCCAAATACCATTTTAATTTCTCAAATGCTTCTGACTTTTCTCTTAAATACATAACAGTCATCATTCTAGAGTAATCATCAACAAAGAGAATAAAGAATTTTTCTCCAATATAGCTTTCAATTCCAATAGGTCCACATAAGTCAGTATGCACAATATCCAAAATATCTTCAGATTGATAGTTTTTACTTTTAAAGATAGTCTTTCCCATTTTACCAATCTGACAATTCTTGCATAGACCAATATCAGGTTTCTTCAAAGTAGGAATACCTCTT